>CAKNYM010052328.1:61721-83978 GCA_932195095.1 Andricus curvator | reverse complement strand
CCGCAGCATTGACGACTTCATGTTGATGTACTAGTCGCATAAGAACTATATATAAGCACTATTATTATTATTATTATTATTATTATTATTGCAAATAAGTAGGGTCATCTAAGTCCCATAGCACTCAGGTTATCTAATTGAACCTACTGTAATGTACTCTTCAATCAATCCATGTTCAGGAGTTCTTTAGACTTTCCTAAAGATGATTCTCTGATAAACTTTTTAGAGTCTATCATACCTTAACCATCTTCCAATACCTCATGTGTTCCTGCAAGACCCACGTTTCAATGGCATGCTAATACGAAGCATGCGAAGCTCCGCAGCATGGTTTAGGTCCGTTGAGGGCTTTTGTAGTGCCGATTTTTGCAAGTATATCTGCTTTCTCGTTAACTTCAATGTTCTCATGTCCAGGAACGCAGATCAAGTTGACCCAGATTTTACCGAACACTTCGACGAATCTCTTCTAGGACACGATTTCAGCTTGAAATACGGTAGGGAATTCGCCCAGTACGACTTATCTCCGCACTAGATTTCATCCCAAGCACTCCAGCTGCAGAGCCAAGGGAGTCTTTAGAGCCGTATGTATACCATACGAGTCCTCCCGTTGTAAATAAATTGCCATTCATCATGCAAGTCCATCCTTTTCGAAAAGATCACCTTAATGGGCTTCATGAACGAGTATTCTTTCGGCATGTTATCAGAGTGCATGCAAAGGATTACATCGACCGACAATACGCTCTTTATTAAATCATGTAGATCAAGGAAATCGGCATTTCTATGACCCTCCCTTAGGGAAAGTCTGTATGCCTACGCCGCAGCCCTCTTTCTAATCGAGAGGTGCAGTGGTGGCATACCTAAGATGAACTCCAATGCCGCTGTTGACGTTGTTTTCATTGATCCAGTAATTGCCAGACAAAAGACCCTTTGTAGGCTCTCCAGCTGTTTCCTGGAACTAACCAAACTGATTCTTGGCACACAGATTAATTAGGCATAAGTTATAATTGGTATGATTAGCGTATATAAACAGCAAACTACCATGAGTTGGAGTCCTTAGGTTTTTCCAATTGCGCGTATGCAAACCCAATAGGCTGCTTTGACCTTTTTTACTACCGCATCAACATGTGGTTTCCAGGTTTGTTTAGGGTCAAAGATGAATCCTAAGTACTTAGCTGATGGGAAGAAGTCAACCTTCTTGCCATATAAATTAGGGTTCGCGAGCTCAGGTAGTTTCCTGCGTCTCGTAAAAACCAACAATTGAATTTAGTAAAAACCTCATTTATTTAACCTACAAATCAAATCATCAATGACGAGTGCCCACAGTTTGGAGGATAAAACTCCTCCCTTTTTACCTTCGCTCTCACGTTGCAATCTTGGAGCAAAGACTAGACAATCCTTCCGCATAGAATAGACCGATCCACCTATCAAGAGTGGTATACTCACCATGTTCCTAGAAAGAATTGAATAAGATTCCATGGGGGTGTTACTAAAGGAATCCTCTATGTCCAGAAGCGCTGCTATCGCTACATCCGTCAATGGTGGATTTACCTTTCCGTAGAGCAATTTGATTACTTTGAAGGGGTTTATCCGGTAGGATTTTCTCCTTCATATGAAAATTCACTAACTTTTCTAATGTCTTCAACATGAAAGAAGTTAGGTTAATTGGTCTGAATTATTTGGCCTCATAGTAGGAGTCTTTCCCCGAATTTGGTATAAAGATCGCATTGACATTCTTCCATGCCACAGGGGTATGTCCCATAGCTATGCACGCCCTAAAAATGTTACACATTGGTTCCATCAGATAATATAAACCTTCTCGAATCAGCGCCGGGAATATACCGTCTTCTCCAGCGGCCTTGAATGGGTCGAAACGTCGGACGACTCATATAATTTTTGACTGTATCCGGCTTGCCATTCTCCAATCATCCCCACTGATCCTATGTTCTGGACCGTCAGAGGGGTTTGTCCTAATAGCCCCTCCCTCCGACAGGTACCCAGTTTCGGAACCGGGTAACCTAAAAGGTACTCACCCCTATTGTTGATGTTCTTACTGTTCCATATTGTGTGATGCGCAATTTGAATCACATCCAATGATCAGTGGCCATCTTTTCGAACGGCAATACTCCACCGAACGACTCCATTCCTCTGATGGTGGCGGGTCTAGAGAATCGAATGGCAGGTATGCTAAGCAAATCACCATGGGCTGAAGTCTTCCTTCTCTTTGGTGATCGATTTTATTCGTTACCAGGTCTTCAGTACAGAACCTGAGTAAGCACATATAATCAATATCCCTTCTGACATAAATGGCTTTCCTAGTAGACCGCAAGCCCATGACATAAATGGTGTAATTATAAGAGCAGGGACAATTTTCACCTGGCAGGTTCGACTTACGATGACGAATGTAAAAATGCGTGCCTTAAAGGTCTGAGTGGGACAGGTGAGCGGTGGCGAGCTGGCAAAGGTGCCAATTTTTATGGTTCATTGCTGTGACTCGAGCAAGCTTGAAAATTTGTGTACATCTAGAAGATGACATATAAATAGCACCTGCGAATTTTCAGGCACTTATCTGGGTCGAAAAGTGCTTTCAGGCACCTTCGACGTTGCCGGAAATTCAGGTAAAATTTCTTGATATTGATTTTACAGGAAAAAGTTTTTCTGTACAGCAAGTCACTTTTTCGAAAATTATCAAGAGAGGAAAAATACTCCCCTGCAGGTGTACTTCAACATTACCGAAGAATATTTTATTCAAATGTTTATATTTACCTAGTTATGCGCCTTTTTTATTCTTCTTCCATTTTTCTTTTCACCTGTTGTATCTTTAGCAATTTAAAAGAAGGTGTTCTCAAAATTAGTACATCAATAGTGTAAGTCTTGTGTAACAATTTGGCGTCAGCTACTTTCAGGTAAAGTAATAACTTATTCTCCTATGAACAATAATAAACAGAGTCACGTTCTCAGCTTGTAATTGCCTTAGTAGGTTGTAATAAAGCTGAATATTATTCTAAAGATTTAAATAACAAAATCGCTTTACTTTCACATTTACATTGTTTATTGTTGTTAAAGTTTATACTTTTTCTGTTGGAGTGTATTCGATCTTTATTACCGTGACGAAAGTCAATTTCCCGGACGCAGCATGGGGTCGTCTCAGACTGGCCTACGCCAGTGGCCGTCGAAAAATTTGAGACGACCCCATGCTGCGTCCGGGAAATTAACTTTCGTCACGGTAATAAAGATCGAATACTCTCCAAAGGAAAAAGTATAAACTTTAACAACAATAAATAATGTAAATGTGAAAGTAAAGCGATTTTGTTATTTAATTTTTTAGAATAATATTTAGCTTTATTACAACCTTCTACATCAATTAGAAGCTGTGAACGTGACTCTGTTTATTATTGTTTATAGGAGAATAAGTTATTATTTTACCTGAAAGTAGCTGACGCCAAATTGTTACACAAGACTTACACTATTGATGTACTAATTTTGAGAACACCTTCTTTTAAATTGCTAAAGATACAACAGGTGAAAAGAAAAATGGAAGAAAGACTGAAAAAGGCGCATAACTAGGTAAATATAAACATTTGAATGAAATATTCTTCGGTAATGTTGAAGTACACCTGCAGGGGAGTATTTTTTCTCTCTTGAAAATTTTCGAAAAAGTGACTTGCTGTACAGAAAAACAGCTTTTGATTGTTCTGATATTTCTTTAATCGATGTTTTCTCGAAATGTATCAATTTTATCAAAAAATAATATAAGAATGAAAATATGCATCTTTCGAAGCAGACCAACTTTTGTTTGAAACTTTTTCCTGTAAAATCAATATAAATAAATTTTACCTGAATTTCAGGCAACTTCGAAGGTGCCTGAAAGCACTTTTCGACCCCGATAAGTGCCTGAAAATTCGCAGGTGCTATTTATGTCATCTTCTACATGTACACAAATTTTTGAACTTGCTCGAGTCACAGCAATGAACCATAAAAATTGGCACCTTTGCCAGCTCGCCACCGCTCACCTGCCCCACTCAGACCTTTAAGGCACGCATTTTTACGTTCGTCATCGTAAGTCGAACCTGCCAGGTGGAAATTGTCTTTGCTCTTGTAATTACACCATTTATGTCATGGGCTTACGGTCTATAGGGGTTTCATCAGTTCTATCGTAGATTATCGAACTGTATCTCTGGCTTATACCTTTCATTTCTGCCTTGTAACACTAAGGTTACAGTGGTGAAGATTAATTTGGATGAATTCAAATTCGCGGATTGTACGCTGTTCATTCAAGAATCAGCGTCATCCATCGGTTTTTCCGAGGGCAGCTACTCTTCCACTGTCCTCGCTGTCTCTATTGGTGTAAAGAGTATTTTGATCTGGATCCTTATCAATCGCAGATACCACTGAAGGGTCCGCACTCAAGACAAACTGGGTTGCCCTGGCATCTTTCTTGGCATCCATGATGGTCCACTCCTCCACTTTTAATGTGGGGTTCTGGACTGCCAATCTTTTGAGGATGGATGATGGTTCTTCGGAAGTTCCAGGTATCCATGTCATAAACTTGGCTGTCTTGGGAAGGTCCTTAGAATCAATGGCTTTGATTCTTGCACCTTCACATGATTTCAAACCGCCTACTACCTAAATGAGCCATGTCCTAGACATCTCATCTGAGCAGATGACGGTAAGCAAGTTGTTTTTGAAATGGCAGTCTTCAAACCTCGGGATGTCACCAGGTTTTAACTCGGCGATCCTAGTCTAGAGGGCTGCCTCAATAGCCATTGCTTGTTCTGAGTTTAGCTTCTCTTGCGGGAATCCCTTAGGTACAATAGCCGATTTCAGGAGGCTTTAAAGCACGAGGCTGTATGAGTCACCTGGATCAACAACCCTGTCCCTATTAGCCTCCCTGTCTTGAATAGAAGTATTGACATCAGATCGGGACCGTTTAGGGTCGCTGGTTGAGGTGTTGTTTCGCCTTGCAACAGAAGTTGCTGGCGATGGTAACTCCTTTTGACAGCACTGCTACATTTCTTTTTCCCAGGGCCTTTTTTGGATTCAGCATCCTCAGTTACTTTAGCCTCGTTTATGGGACTAATTAAAGTGCCATTCCCAGCCGTACCACTCGAAGTGCTAGGAACAATACAAGCCCCCTGTTGGTTTCCATCTTCTCGAGGGGAGAAGTATTGACGGAGGAAGTAATTGAAGACTCCACTCCATGTGTTTTTTTTGTTTAATTTACGGGATTCAGGTTTCCACGAAAATCTAGAGAATTATAGGGTCCATCCCAGTACAGTTCCGCTTGTAGGGATAAGGTAATGTATACTGGCAGGTTGCCCGGTATTCCACAACACTGTATGAGTCAACATACCCTGGTAGCATTCAGCCTTCGACACGGTAGTTAATGTCTTGGCTCAGGGAGCTGTTTGGGAGTCAAGAGCCAACCGAAATTCTCTGCTTAGTCGAATTCACGATAATTCCTTTGCCTTGCTAACCACTAACTCCGACCCATCAAGGGTCGTCCACGCTGCGGCTTCCAGGTCTTTGCTACCCACGGGAGTTCTTAGGCCTCCTCACCACGGCCAAGTCCGAACTCTCATTGTCCTTGGGCTGGGAAATTTAATTCCTCGCGGTAAGAAGTAGTTTTTTTACATCTGGGGCATGACTTGGAATTCTTGTCCTCGAAAAAACCCACTCCAGGGACCTTAAAGTACTGTAAAAACCTGACTTCCGCGGAGATGTTTTTTAGATCCGGAGCATTGGTTTAATGTAGTTTGAGGAACCCACTTTAGGGCCTATAAAGTAATGTAAAAGCCAGACTTCCCAAAAAGTATGTGTTTTTGAGACCTGGGGAAATGGTTCAATCTAGAGTCCTCGAGGAACTCACTCCAGGGAACTTTATGTACTCTAAAACTCAGACTTCTTTAAAGAAGATGTGTTTTTTACACCTGGGGCATGAGTTTGATCTCGTGTCCTCGAGGAACTTACTGGAGGAACACTAAAGTACCTAAATGTTCTGTTGAAACTTAACACTCTCGAGGAACATGATATTTTCACAGTGGGTGCAAGGTTTTGGCGTGGGTAGCATTATTTTCTTGAAGAAGATGTTGTTCACACACCTGGTGCAAGTGTGTAAAGTCCGCAGTATGATTTCCGGGGGTAGATCTTGATTTGAGCACCTAGTAAAAACGTTCATTTCGAGACTTACAAGGTACTGCATGACCGATCTGAAACCTAACTTCCGAGGAAGATATTTTTGACTTACCTTCTGGAAGCGTTTATCATCGGAATGATAGAGTACGGTCCGCAGGGCGCAGCTGATCACCGGGAGTCAAACTTAGGCTAAAATTAGTTTGTAGACATTTTTGTGGAATTTCTATGTGAAATTTCCACATGGAATTTCCGTATGGAACTTCCATATGGAATTTCCGTATGGAACTTCCATATGAAATTTCCACATGGAATTTCCGTAGAACAGTTTCCGTACAATTTTTTCACGTGTGGATCGCTCAAGTTGATGGATCATTGTGGCGCTGCATTAGTTGAATGTCGATTCATTCAGGAACTTATTGAAGGTAGCTTCGTGTACTTAGTGTGTTCCTGATAGATGGGTTGGATATCGTCAGAACTTTGAGAAATATACCTTGGGCTTCTTCAAGTACTTGGTGCGCTAAACCTTTTTTTACCACTTATAAAAATTCCGACTCCCCAAGTATTTCGGCATTCCATTGTTAAATTCTAAAAATGGTAATTAACCATTATACTGAGCTACATTGGCGAACCTATCTTTACATAATAGCTGAAGATTAAAGATTAAATTAAAGATATTAAATGTGTAGATAATTGAGTACGGCCACGGAAACAGTCCGACGCCATCTGTTGCCTAAAAGTGGCAATTCCTATGGATGAATTCCACTTTTTTACATGCGATTGAAAATAAATAAATTTCTACTGAAAAAAAGAGTTTAACTATCAGATAACGAAAGTGTCTGTAGGAAAACTGATAAAATCTCAATTAAGGGAGAAAAACTTTTGCTCGAGTTTATTAAACGGTTTGATCGGAGTTGATTTTTGAATTTCTCTGTCTATGATAGATCTCCTATCAGATTACAAATATCACATAAAGTATTTCAGTACTATTGTTTTTCGAAAAGGTATCAGGACAAATTATTTTGTTAATTGGGTGAGTAATATTATATATATTCGCATATTTATACGATATATTATTTTTGTAAAATAATGCGAGTTGTCAGATTTTGAGGTTAGAAAGTTTAATTATCCCAGAATATTTATAGAGTATATTTTATTTTAATTTAAGTGAAATTGAGTATTTTATTAGTTATCTTGGGTTTCAAGTGAAACTTTTTTTTAACAATTCGCTATATCATGTGAAAAAACTTTTTTCTTAGGTTTGTTGATTATGGCAGAAGCGACAGAACGCAGTCAAAAAGCTAGGAAAGGCAATTCGCATTGTTGTGTGGCGTTAGGAAATTTATAATTATAATTATAGATTTCCCTAATACTTCTCTTTATGTTACAATATATTTGTCTGATTTGTATATTCGTCTGATAACGCTGCCCTGAATTTTGCTTATTCCATTCACTTTCAACTCCTGCGCCCTCACCACATGAATTACTGCTAAGCTTTTGCCCTTATTGAGTGTTTCAGGGTGAAAATCGATAGATTGAATTATAGCTTGAAACCCTGTTTTAATTAAAATATTCATCATCAATCCGCTTGTTGACATTCGACCGGTAATTTTTAATCTTATGTTCATAACCAACAACGAAACTAGAACGGGCTTAGCTGGAATGAAAAGACAAATTTTTCACGAAATCTTTTTGTAAGAAAATTTCCTCTATTATTTTGCTTCGTTTTGAAAAATGTTATATACGTTTCATTTATTATATTTATATACAATGCACACGTGCTAACTTATGTAAATTTTAATTTTCTATCCATAAGGGATTTTAGGCTTTCGCAATCGCGGGCGCTGCCTGTAATATCCGGTAAATATCAAGATCATGTCCGTACCCAATAGCGTGTGGAGTTAACCGTTTAGAGTTTGATGTGCATAATTTTTCGTGTAGACTCTAACGTTTAAACGTTAATATGCCCAGTTTAATGTACAGGATTTTTAACAGGAAAATTCAAATTTATTATAGTCATTATATAACGTGTAGAGTTAAATGTTCAGAGTTTAACGTGAAGAGCTGAATTTAGACTACAAAAGTTAGATCAAAGAAAGTTACCCTGATTCGAGGAAACAGATGAGGAAGTTGACAATCTCAAAGTGACACTAACATACAATTGTACCAGGCTTGATTGTGGATTGCGATAAAAAATTCAATCTTTAGTTTAAAAATAAGATAAAATCATGCTTCTGAGATACTAAGCTTCTGAATACGGCTAAATAAAGTTTGATGTGAAAAAGTTAGCCAATTCCGAGAAAATAAACTGAGAATTTTGAGATTACAGTTTCATGGGTTTTCAAAATTGGCTTTGAGTAGCGCTTAAAGCACAAATGATCAATTGTTTGCAAAAATAAAAACTAACTTTCGCGATATGAAGATGATACATCAGAAAAGAAAAGGTTTGATCCAAAAAACTGATTCGGTTCCGAGAAAATCAAAATGGAACATTGCAATATCACAGTATGAGTGACATTTTTTTGCTAAAAATCCGGAAAAATCAAGGTTTTTTATTATGGGGTTACATGGGTTTTGAAATTTCAAAAAATCGATTTTTTTTTCATCTGATATTACAACACGTCAAGAATATTCTTCCAAACTTTCGAGTCAATCGGAATAAAACTCTAGGAGATAGGGCCTTTGGAAATTCGTGTCATTAGGTTTAGCCGGCATAGCGTAGCAAGTATATCGAGGCACCTGCTTACCTATTGTTTGCCTGTATTGCTCGCTCGATTCTCTCGATTTCTAAGGGTTACTCTTTGTAAATATAATAGTTTCATGCAGTGTTCCTAATTCCTGTATTCGATCGCACCTCGCATGCTTCGCGTCGCAAGTCAGACTGGTTACAGGTGGCGCGCCTATTTCTTAAAACTCTATTTTTAAAGTCGTTGGACACGATTTCTCAAAAGCTAATGTACCGATTTTATTGAAATTTGGCACACTTCTTCGAGATAGGATTGACTAGTGCTTGAATGAAGGTTTTTTTTCTTTGATCGCAACGTATTTTACAAGGCAATACGTGGTGTAAATTTGATCGAAAATTTTACTTTTTTGTATACAACTCTGCCAAAAATTCAAATTTGGATTTTTTCTAAATAATTCGTTCAAGCACGAGCTATACTCCCTGCTAACAGGGAATATTTTATTTTTTGATTACCGATAAAGCTATCTTGAGTTATCCTGACCACCGCAAGGATACTTTTTCCAAGGGGTCTGCGAAAATCAGGTCCCAACAAGTGAATTTTCAAAATTTTTTAATGACAATTGAGGAAAATATTGCTTTAATGTTCTTATTTTATATACTTAACAGTTTGAATAAAACAAATCTTTCATTATATTTAAAAAAATGAGAGATAATATGTTTTTTTAGCCTTCAAACTCCATGTAACCCCTTAAATTGAATAACTTTAAAATAATTTTAAGAAATTGCAATTTCAAAAGGTTGAAAAAAATTATTACTACGTTAAAATTGTAATGTAATTGTAACTATTATTTTGAAAAATTTTGTTTTTTAATTATTGTATAAAAATCTTATATTTTGTAAAAATCTTTTTACAACAATGCGCAATTGGTTTTTCAAAAATTATTTATGCAATAAACCCATTTTTGATCAAAATGTAGTTTATCTAGTTATGTACTTTAAATTTTCAAAAAGGAAACGCCTTATAAGTAGACTTATTTTCATAGCTCTTAAAACGTGACATTTTAATTTATTCACATTTAAACTGTGAAAGACAATTTATTTTAGGCAAAAAGAATTGAGTGAGTAAAAATGTTTGTTGTCCGACCCCCCTTGAAAACGCGCCATTTCATGCACGTGAAGCAGGCGTAATATGGCCGCTTCCAGCCCAGTGACGCTCGCACAAGAGCACTTCGCCGCCGGGCTGACATGAAACTTTACGTCCGCTACACATACACTGCACCACGTAAGTGAGAATATGGAGGATATTATCTTTAAAGAAAATTGTACAGCTGGACCCCACAGTCTCCCTTCTGCAAAGTACGCTATTTCTTCCTTTCACTTATAATCTAAAATTTTTAAGTACAACAAACATCCTCTATCTGCTTAACATGCTTTTTTTCAAGGAGGGTCGGATAAAAAGTATCGTGTGTATCAAGGACCTCGTGTGACTGCCGCCCTCGCTTCGCTCGAGCGGCAAGTTCACACTCGTCAAAATAGCCTTCTTCACGCCCTCGATACACAATGTACTATTTTGGATTAAAACTAGAACATTCTTGCCTGTAAATTAAAATTGATTTGAAACAATACAACTTTTTTTCTTCTTCCAAATTTGTCACACTTTTTGGCAATAATTATGAGAAGGTTATTTTAAAAAAAGTTAAGTTTTAAGTTGTCAAGGAAATGTATTTTTCACAAAATCTCTACGCTTGCTTCCTAAAAACTCTCCCTTGATTGTAAATACAATTAATATTTTTGAAAAATCAAAACCTACGGTTAAATGATCATTATTGAAAATTATATTCTTTGAATGTTATTACTAGGGGTGTGCGGGTCGGGTTTGCGCGTTGCTCGCACACCCGCAAACAACCCGACAACCCGCATTCAACCCGTCAACCAGCGTTCAAACCGACAACCCGCATTCAACCCGACAACCCGCATTCAACTCGACAACCCGCATTCATTCCGCCAACCCACAAACGCACAATAAATTCACAATCAACTTAAAAACCTGAAAAGCTTCCTAAATATAAGATTGACCAAATTAAAACTAAAAAATTTTGAAAACTCATCAAAATTTTGAAAATTTTTGGATTATTATCGAAATTTGGAAATTTTTTTTGACATTTTCAGTAATTTATTAAAATTTTACAAAATCAAAATTTTGGAAAATTTTCAGAAATTTTGGAAAGTTTCCGAAATTTTGGAAATTAATCAAAATGCGGGTTTAATGCGGGTTATCGGGCTGAATTCGTGTTTTCGGGTTGAATGCAGGTTGTCGGCTTTTCTGCGGGTTGTCGAGTTGAATGCAGGTTGTCGGGTTGAATGCGGATTGTCGGGTTGAATGCGGGTTTGCGGGTCTGCGGGCTAACCCGCGAACCCGACAATCCTCAAACCCGACCAAACCCGCACAATCCGACAAAATCCTTCGGCAGTTTATGAAATGTCTGATTACCCTAAGTGGTTACGATATATACCCTTTCAATCAAATTTAAATAACAAATTTTTTCGTGAGTCGCAATAAAAAGTTCGCTTTGATCAGAGCCTTACAAAACCTAGGAAATATCAAACTTTTAGTAAAATCGAACGAAATCTAATTTCCCTTAAAATTTCACACATTTAGTGCGGGAGTCTTGGTTTGTCCAAACAAAATCTTTAATCAATTCAAACAAATTTTGTTTCAATCCAATTAACTTTCTTCTATGTACTTATTATTTACTAAAGCTTGAATATTTTTTTTTAAATTCTAGTAGGAGAAGCCATATGCAAAAAAGTTGGACGTTTAAGTTATAATTTATTAGAAATTGAATTCCCCTTTTTCATGAGCTTTTGATAATGATGCATTAACATATAGTGCAAAATTCGTCAAGCGTACCCGCCTAAAAACGTGTTATCTCCGATTTTCTTCAAAGTCCCCGAAATTATTATCCTAGTGAACCTTTTTTAATTCCCCAAAGAGAACGTCTCAAGTACGATGGGTTGTCAGGATATAGAGGTTCGAATTTTGGACTTTTAATCACGAACGCTGATTTTCAATTAACTATAACTTCTACAAAAGTTATCCAAATTAACTTAAGATTCAACTGAATTTTTCTTAGCCGATTGATACAGGGCATCAACAGTCATAATCGCATCTTTAGATGACGCCTAAAGTATAGTACGTGCTGTGAGTATTTTTAAATTCCCCCAATACAGTACACTCTCGCTACCTGCAAGCTCCGTAAGTCCCACTTTTTGCCACTTCTCCTCCACACGTATTTTAACGCACATTCCATTGTGTCTCCCACTTAAGCGACTGCGAGCGCCTGCGAGTCTCTGTGCATGTCCCAACGTGCGAGCTCCAACGCAGCGTGGTTATACGACAGAGCAGAGTAGGTGTACTCAATAAGTGTCGAATTCTTGGAATTATACTCCCCCACAGCCCCGTCAGACTGGCAGTTACCGGGAGTGTACTGTACCATTACAAGGGCCTTCTTCATGCGCCGTTGTGTAGAAGTGCCACTCGGCTGAAATACCAAAATCCATTTCGCGGTGGAGCAAATTGATAAAGTTATACTAATTTTTGAAATGCTGGGCTGCTGCAACTGTAAATAAATCATTTTCTTATGTTGAAAACACTCTTTCAAATAGTTCGTAATAATTTTTTGAAATTCGTACACAGTATATGTGTCGTGACTCAAACAGTTTGATAACATAGCAAGACTACGGTGCTTTAGATTGTAGTCCACCTAATAATAAAGTACCACAGTAAAAATGGTAGCAAAATCACAAAAGATAATAAATTCTCCTTCTTTCAATATGTCCTTAAGGTTTTAAAAAAAAGATGATTGTTGTTTGGCTGTAAAAGAGTGAGATTGAAGCTTAAAAAAGCATTCGCCAAGCTGTTCCGCAAAATCTTCTGCGTCTGTTATTTCCGTGCGTAACGTACTCCTGTCAGATTGTTGCCAAGTCTGGAATTCTATTCTGTCAATGCATTGATCTGCGAGAACTGATGTTATAAGATCCTTAAGTGCGCTTGTTCCAGGAAACGCTATGCATTCATTCAGGTAGCATTCTGAAGACATCGAGTAAGCAATTTCGGGGTCGAAGCTGAGAGAATTTTGATAAGTTAATTTTAAATGCAGGATTTTGAGCCTCAAAATTTGCATGTAATTCAGAAAGATTGCACAGAAGAAATTTTTTGAACGTCCTCGCAGGAGCCATAATTTTTTTACGAAAACGAAAATTTTCATGCCAGGCATCATACGACTATTATTATCATCATCAAGGTAAAAGGCTGTGACCAAATTTTCAATTTCGGAGTCTACAGTTTTACCTTTTTTCAAATTAGGAGAAGTTAAACTTTCATTCTCTACTGCCAATTCTTTAGCTTTCCTAGTTTGACGTTCAGAAGCGCCAAATTCTTAAGCCAATCTTCTGCGACCCCAAGATTTCGGAGTAAGAGTTAAAAGTAACAGTTTTTAAGAATTACTCGCAGATTAAAAAAAAATTCTTTTATTTGGTCAAGAGACTCCATTTCGGCGTAATGATTTTCATCAGCACAATCTGTTTTCGATTCTTCGATCTTGGACGTTGAAGGATCGGGAAACGTCTCATCATTTATAAGATCATCTATTACAGACGATCGGTCAACTTCGATTAAAAAAACATTATGGAGAATAGGATTTGCGTTGTCGTTGATCACTAGAGCATCTTCAATTGCTGGAGTAGTTTGAGAATATAAATGGGATAGCATTGCAAATCAAGACATTTCTTTTCTACAATTTACACACAGTTTCGCATCGACTGGTATACTGGGATAATTTTTTTGAAGATTTGCAGAAATTGTTCTTAAACTGCACGGAAAATGCTTATAGGTATCCTTAGAAAATGATTGTAACAACGGCGACTCAAGCTGGTTCGTCTTGGCATGATTAAAAATTAGGCAGAAAAAAGCAATGTTCCAAGACTGAGTAAGACACAGTCACTCAGAGAAAAATTTATCTTGAAGAAAAAGCGTCATCCTCTTGTCTGTTTTGTATTGAAATACGTGGAAACCTTTTCTGCACGAACAGAATTATTTGGCTGCAAGATTTGGTGAAGTTTGTCGCGAATGAATGATTTTTGCTGCAAAACGATTGTTTTTGAGACAAGTGAAAGTTCTCTTAACCTTAAATATTGGAAAAGGGGAAAGGGGGAAAGGGGGTTTACTCTGAAAAGTGAGATTTTTCAGGGCGAGCGATCGAAGTCGACCGGATAGACGCGACTTCTAGGAGAGAGGGAAGACTCACGAAGTGGTGGTAGGTGTTTCACGGGATCTCGAGCTCTCGAGCGAAAGCCTGATTTCTCGGGTACCTAACAACTCAATTATTAGCAATAATAACGCTTGAAATTTTTTTTCGATTGTTTCATTAAAAAGAGCAACTCAAAAACTATCGACAGGTGTAACAACCTCGATTTCGATTTTTTTAGAGTAAGCCCCCTTTCTTCGGCGCACGTCACACACACACACACACACACACACACACACACATATATATATATATATATATATATATATACCAATTTCTTTCACCCCGTTTTCGACCATGGATCATTTTGAAGAAAAAAAGTCAAGCTTCTTTTAAAACATAACTTTGGAAACAAATTAGCTGCCACACTTGGAAAAAAATGAAAAATATGTTTGAAATTGAAAAATGAAGCTTAAATGATGTTTTGAATGCAAAATCATTTGCTTCAGCGTAAAGCTGATGGAAAAAACTTTCCAAACACCCCCCCCCCCCCCGTCCTCCCAAAAAAAGGTAATTTGGGTAACTTTTGTAGAAGCTGTAGTTAATTGTGTGCCAGCGTGCGTGTTAAGAAGTCGAAAATTCGAACCCCTGTATTCTGACAACCCCTCGTACTCGAGACGTTCTCTTTGGGGAATTAAAGGCGGGTACACTTAACGCATTTTGCCCCATAGAAGTAATAAGTATATAAGATATGTCAATTTTTAAAGGACCCGCACAAAATGTATAATAGAAAAAGCCTTTCGTTGAAATTGTCTGACATAAACATATGATAAGCATCATTTGAAGTATCAGAAACCCGAGCTTGATTGAACTTTGACCGAAAGACCTTTTCGAAACATTTTGTGCGGGGTCCTTTGAAAATAAAATAAAAAAGGATAAATTTGATCTAAATTATCATTTTAATCGTCATACGAACGATTATTGTCAAAAAATTTTCCCATGTAGGCGTTATGAATTAATCAGTTTAGAAACTTTAACGTCATTTAAGAGTAAATACGGAAATGTTTGAAATAATTGATTAAAAAAAGTATAGTAACCTATAACATTAATGTTTCACTTATGATTATAATTTTTGGAAAGCACATTAATATACATATACATGTATTCTATAGGATGGTTAAAAAAATACTTTAAGAGATTGGAGTAATATGTATCTTTTCAACAAAATGTCTTAAACAACAAATCCTTTCTCAAATGCTCTTCTTGCTGTTTCAGCTTTCTCGTTGATAGTAAATATTAGATTAAAGAGTATTATTAAAGGTCGATTGACGACAAGTATTGTTTCTAGCAGCACAGAGGCTTCTGTATCTGTTACAGAAGTGGTCGATATACATGATTTAGAGGTCTTGATTAGGGTGGGCCGCAAATATCAAATTGTTGAAAATCGAAAATGGCTACTGTTAAAAAGTTTCTACGTGTGATTATAAAAATAAAAAACTCTAATACTCTAATACTAATTGAAATTCCCTATGGTGATGGTGATGAAAATAGAACTTGTTTACGTTATATATATATATATATATATATATATATATATATATTTTAATGAGCAAAAATGACATTTTTAATTTTGTTGCAATGATTAATTTTACTAATTAATTATTCAAAGGTTCAATTATATTCGAATCCTCTCTTCCACATTCAAGAGTATTCAAATCAACTTACGAAGTGGACAAATTTAAAAGAATGCTATTCCTGGCATTCAAAAGTATTCACTTAGCCTTAAACTATCCCCTCATCAATTCGCACTCAATAGCATTCAAAAAAACTTAAAAGTTTTCAATTTGCTCTAAACTTCCTCTCATTCATTCGCACCCAATGGCCTTCAAATTAATGCGAACACTAGCATTAAAAAGTTTTCACTTCACTCGAAACTTTCGTCTCATTTAATCGCATTCAGCAGCGTTCAAGGAAAGTGAACTCTCACATCAATAAGGATGAACTTCTTTTCGGCTTGCTTCAAATTGAATAATACTTTAATGAAGACGAAATTTTTGATTAGACGGGATTCATTTAAATTAGTTTTCGCATTCAGTCGCATTCAAAATTTAGACGTTATATGCGAAGTATAGCATTTGAAAGTTTTAAACTGCCCTCCAATCCGAGGTTGTTGAAAAGCAGATTTCACGAGAACATTTCGAAAACACAGAACAATACTTTTCAATCCGAAGTTTTTTGTACGGGATACTGTCGAGTTCGAGAACAAAGATTCTCTCATAACGATTATTCGATTCCGATAGTAACCACAGTTTTGCGCATGACACGAGGTTCTCTGTTTTGCATCCGTGGGTGAGACTTCAATGAAAATAGTAAACATTGTTCGTTTTCGATAGTAACGCCTGCTGGACGCGTGACACGAGGTTCCTCTCAGCAGCAGTATGGGTCGGACTGCATTAAAAATATTAATCGAATCGTAGTTAGAGTTCGATAATATCACTCGACACTTCGCCATCCATCCACCGCCACCTCGTAACGTAACGCAACTTTATAGAAATCCACAATAAATAGCAGTTTATATCTCAAAACGCACGGAGCGTCTTGAGACGCTAAAATGGAACCCTCCATGCCCGACTTTAATCCCGGTGATTTAAGGAAAGCAAACATGAGCTCAAACGACATCGAGTGATCCTTCACATTTCTGTGGAAGATGCCGTGCATCCTCTTGTCGAGAAGCTGTTCGCGGAAGTTTTTCTCCTGTGCTTTCTTGATCCAGGCATTCAGGAGTCGAACCGAAGGGCCCCTGATAAAGCCACTGGACGCGTCCTCAGGTTGCGAATAAGAGGTCACTGTACCAAAGGTGTGTGCTGAATATGGTTACAATAATTAATAAGCAGTCACAAACAATTGTCGAGGGATAGTCCCGAAAAACAAACCGCCAAGTAGAGGCGTAACAACCGTGCCGAAAGCTAAATGGCACCTGGGTGAGGTATCTAAAACGGTGACTCTGGGATACTGGGCAACTTCCTAGAGTACGCAGTCTTGTCTTTGCATGTCGGGCTCTACAAGGGTGGACGAACCCTTCCCCTAGCTGCTCGTGGGAACACCAATGACACCACCAAACCGCCAAAAAGTTATAGATGCGGTTTAAAATGATCGAACGGGCGGAGCACCCGACACTGGATCGGCAAACAGTGCCGATCACAAAAACAAAAACTTGTTTTAACACGCTGCATAAGATATTTACAGCTATCCTAAACGACAGAATTGTTCGAAAAATTTGGTCTGTATAGAGTGAGATGTACGAACAACGTGGCTCGAAGAAAGGTGTAGCAGGCTGCGGGGTGGGGGGGGGGGCTGCTAATTGACAGGTGCGATCGATTCAACCTCTCCTAGACGTATCGTCTGTCTGTTGGAAAGCGTGAAGGTTCATCCACACATAGTAAGATGTATATAGTACCTCTGCGGCGACAAAAATCATCGTGAGCATAAGTTCACTCATGTATTTTATATAGACGACATGAAGATCTATGCTTCTGGTTCCAAGCAACTTAAGATTTCTTTAAATATCATCGATGGGTACACAGGAGAAATTGCTATGGACTCTGGATTGAACAAGAGTGCCAAGATTAATCTGAACCGAGGACGAATTCCCGGTGTTACCGGGGACTCTGAGCTTGTAGATGTAAGTGTTATTAGACATCTTGACTTTGGAAAGACCTATACATAGGAGTGACATAGATGGGCGTGTTCATAGGCGTGTCTGAGAGCCACAATCGGGACAAAAATCAGTAAAAGAGTCTCTTCAAAGCAGATACAAGCATCTTCTGTGACAGATTTGGTCCTACAAGCTCTCGGCGTTGAAAAAAGTATCTGCGACTAATATGCTTGCCGTCCCGGTTCTACTCTACTCGTTTCGGGTAGTTCCATAGGCGAAACACGAGCTTGGCGCCCTCCATATCATCACGCGTAAGATCTTGTATATGCAGAAGAGCTTGCATATCAATTCGTCCGTTCCAGGATTATACATCCTACGCCGTCAAGGTGGGCGCGGACTTCTGAATCTCTTAAGTCTTCATAACCGGATTGTTCTAGAACAGGTTACATCTTTGCAGATGGAAGAGATCCTCTCCCTAAAAAAGGTCAGGAAACACGAGATGAATGGCAAAGAAGCGTCCTTTTACAAAGCCTGCGAACAGGCGGCTGAGAACCCTGGCCTGAATTTTAACATGAGAAGTGAGGAAAGTGCATTAATCCATCTAGACGCCCCACTTCTAAAAGCCCAAATAATAAAGCAGAGGTTGAAAAAATCCTCCAACAGTTCCTCGGCAAGAAAATGCAAGGAAACTTCCACAGAAATGTAGAAGATCAGCCCTTGTCGAAGGAGCTAACTTTTGCTTTCCTCAGATCATCAGGACATAATTCAGGTACAGAGAGTTTCATTTTCGCGTGCCAGGACGGTGTAATTTCCACCTTAGTATACCGTGACTGCATTTTGCGTCAAGAGGTTCCCAGCGATAGGAGCAGAGCGCGTCATGCACACGCTGAGTACCTAGAACACATACTATCTGGGTGACCCACTGATGCGGGAACTACGCACCTCAACAGATATAACGCGGCCCTAAGAGAGCTTTAATGCCATCTTTGTCGCTCTTACGATGTTGGCCACGAGCCTGCCCTACCCAACGCTCTGTGGGAGATAGAGTCAATTGTCCAAAACAAGAAGTGCTAAATTTTCTGGAACTAAGACTTTCGGACAACAGTCTCCATTGTACACTCGAGACCTGACATCTTTCTCCAGGACTTCGAGAAACGAACCTTACCACCGTGCCAAAAATATGCCAAGGCACTTGCGAGATGGATGCGGAAGATGTCATCCTTGGGTCGCCCCGTGTCCTTAAGACATCTATGGCCCTGTGGCCATAGATGTGATTTACCGCGGTTCTACTGGAACCTTGTGTCATTTTCATAGATAGCAGTTGCTCCTAGTCGGTCCCTGCGGTGGTTGTTTAAACTGTGTTTTTTTTTTAATTATATATATTTTGCACTATATTGCACCTTTCTATAGAGAATGGTAATTTTTCTAACATTTTGTAACTTATGTTTTTTAAAATGCTAGTTATTGCAACTACGATTTTTCTATTTAATTTGTGAATATCACTTTTCCTAAATTTCAAGTTGCTATCGAAAATATTAGTCTTTCCAACTCTAAATGGCAATTATTAAGTTTTAAGTATATTTATAATTGATACGGTTTTATGACAAATCTTTTGTAACAAAATACCACTTTAATAATAAATCAAATCGATTTAAGTATGGAATCATTTTTGTCTACGACAAACTGATAGTAATAGTAAATCCAATAATTTTTTGAAATACTTTTCTGCTATATTTGATACGCCATTTTGATTTTCGAAATTTTGACTTCCGATTCAAAATCAGCGCCTTTGTAAACCGCTAGATACCACGTTGTAAGTAAATCCAATAATTTTTTGAAATACTTGTCCGCCATATTGGATTCCCTATTTTGTTTTTTTTTAAATTTTCACTTCAGATTCGGAATCAGTGACCACGAAACCTCCTCGACACCTTGATACATTCTGTATAAACTACACATTAACTTTGTATGTCGAACCGTTTATAGAATTTCTATAGAATCTCATAATTATTTTTTTTTACCTGGACAAGAATGTACGAATTATCAATATGTACGTAATGTTATCATTACCCATTTCCACAGCACCCTTAAGGTAGAGGAAGTGACGCGTTTTTTAACGTGGTTCCCCGTGGTTCATCCACAACCTTTTTTCCATCCAATCAGTAAGATGATATTCAACTAATTTTTCATTTAATGTCCTGTTTTAAGTCTTTTTGAATACCTGGACGGGCCAGATTTACTGATGTCTTCTGGACAATCTGCAGGATTTTCTTCTGAATCATTCTCCTCATGCTTAGCTGCTGTTTCATCTTCTTCTTTCTCTTCTTCGAGTGATGCTGATACTGTTCGATTCTATCTGTTGTTCCAAGCTCATCTTAATTTTCCTCTTCCTCCTCCTACTGAGGGTCTGCTAAAATTTCTTAAACGTTTTTTAGGAGATTCCATTACCGAATGAGCATGTAGTAAATTGCAATAGGTTATCCGGAATAGGATCTTCTGTGGTTGCGAATCAAGTAAGTCCGAGTTTACTTCTCTGCCATTTCCATGCCTCTGGATTGTTTCATTGTCATTCCATGCTTGGAACTGATGGTAAGAGCGTAACGAGTGTTTACGTGCAGCTTCTCTTGTAGGTGGCAATGTTTGTAGATTCAATTATACTTTTCGTTACTGGTCATCTAAAATGTAGATAGCGAAGAGAGTTCAGCATAGCATTTTCTTTGGAAGAGCCGTAGCGTGCAGTAGAACATTTTTTCCTGAGATATAACAGGTTCGGGATCTGTATTCTGGTCTTTGAAACAGGCGATTCACGCCTAACTTTGTAGCCTAATAATAATTCTTATTTTGCAGATAGAAATTTAGTTATTTTTTATCATGAAAAAACGATTCGAAAATATCGATAGCATCAAAAACCTGAAATCGATTTTTTAACCCTAAGGTCCCTTTTCTCGTGGCGCGTCCCATATGTATATATAATACATTAATAATATATTATATTATATTATATATGTGTATATTCACGAGTGAGAACGTAACGAGTTTTTCGTATGTTAAAATAAAGATAAGAATGAAATTGCATGGAATCGTACGAGATTGCACAGGATTATAAGGGAAAATTGTAATTTCATTCTTTCAATTGAGGCAGAAGTATAGCATATTGTGCTACAAGTGCGGAAAGTACACAATTCCAAATAAGTGTGAAGTTTTCTGTAAGACGAGCCAAAAACGACCCGAAGAGTAGCCGATGGCAAGAACTTCAAACTTCGCAAGAGTTATAACTGCCCACTTTCTGCACATATTGCACCTGAAATTGTTTACGACACATGCAAGGAATTCGGCGTCGAAATGCAGCTCTGTTTTACTGCTCAAGTAGAAACTCAGATCTTTTATTTTTGTTCACGAAAGTTAGATGCACGAGGGGCGCTTTGATTGTAGTTTGCGAAAGCTCAGGTGCACAGGAGGGGCTGCGGAATGTCAGTCGAAATTGAATAGATGGGATCGACAATCTCCCTCCTCATCTCTGTGCGTGCTAAGAAAGAAATCAGGGAGTTAGCATGAGAATACCGTGAACACCGCCGACTAACGAAATTTACTTCAGGTAACGTATAATATCGCATGGAATCGTTATGCAATGTTTTCGTTATTCTAGAGTGAATAGATCCTCGCTTTTGCTCTCAAATGCAGTGGAAACGAAATATTCGCAAACAACCAGTTTTGGCTGTCATTTTCCCAGAGGGCAGCGCTAGCAGGGACATGATTTGTGGCATCTTTATTGGATTTTCATTAGGGCCCCAAAATAGAGAAAATTGCCAAGTTTGGTCTTGACCCGACCAGCAAATAAGACTTCCTACACTAACTCATTCTAAGATGTTTTATAGCCGACAACTTAGTTGTTATGATTCAGGAATTCATGATGAACGCAAAAACAGAGGCACAATGTGCTTGTGGTCCGAGGATAATGGAGGAAGAGGTTCTACTGAAATAGCCGCTGCCTTGTGCGATTATGTGATCCAAGAAGTAGGAATGGGCTACACTCGAACCTTTGTACTCTGAAGTTACAACTGCAGGGGACAAAATAAAAATAAATTTTTACTGGCGATGTATATTCGCAAGAGGTTTCTTCAATGTGATCATATATAAGTTTTAGGTAAAAGTCACACATAAATGTCATGCTACTGGAACTTTGGACTTATCGAGAAAACGAAAAGGATTAAATGGCATAATTTTTACGTAGTATAATAATATCATACTATGGAAAAATTTTACATAAATAATAAATAATGAATAAACAATAAATAGTAAATAAGAAATAATGATAAATAATAAATGCAGGTATAAAATTCATATTGCGAAAGATTTCACAAATATTTCAATGATTTTCCAAAGATTTCACAAATTTCACCAATATTACCTATGTATTATTTCAAAAATATGTGAAATATTTCGCAAAGATTTCCAAAGATTTCAGAAAGACTTCACAAACATTTCAATGATTTCACAAAGATTTCAATAATTTCACAAATATTATCAGATATTTCAAAAATCTT
>CAKNYM010052328.1:36084-61711 GCA_932195095.1 Andricus curvator | reverse complement strand
GATTTCAATAATTTCACAAATATTATCAGATATTTCAAAAATCTTTTTAATATTTCGCAAAGATTTCAGAAATATTTTACAAAGATTTTAATGACACATCTGATTTGTGTGTGTAAGACGCGAGCGCAACCCACGTCAGGAT
The DNA here is from genome assembly GCA_932195095.1 of Andricus curvator. NCBI lineage: Eukaryota > Metazoa > Arthropoda > Insecta > Hymenoptera > Cynipidae > Andricus > Andricus curvator. Next base: position 61,569 of record CAKNYM010052328.1, on the reverse strand, counting down.
TGGGACTGATGATCTCGCTTCAGTCCCTCAAGTCAGTCAATGCAAGTTATGAATTAGATCAACATCAATAGTGTACTTCGCTTTAATAAATATATATCCTTGTATTTTCTCGTTTCTCAATTTATTTCAACACAACTGTCAGATTAAGTGAAAAACTTTAACAGGTTATGGGCCCAGTTTACAGACAGGGAGGGTTGTGTGAAAAGTAAAAATCGGATTTGATATATATTTTTTTGAGCGACACGATGCTCGAAGATGTACGAAGCGTGAAAAAGTTTGACGGTACAAACTTTTTAGGACGGAAATTCCAAATAAAAGCTCTACTAATACCAGGTGGAATACTTGATGTAGTAGACGGTACGACACCTGAAACAATGGCAGAAAGACGATGCCAAGCCAATGTTTATCATCTCCTCATCGATGGATTGAGAAAGATTGGAACCATTGCTCGTTTGTAACAGTTCCAAGGAGATGTGGGACACTTTGTCTACAATTCATCAGCAATCAACGGCGTCAAACAAGCTGTTGCCAACCCAGAGGTTCCACGAGTACAAGATGCCGCCGGGAGATTGAATTGTGGCTCACATCTCGAAGGCACAAAATATGGCAGCTCAGTTTCTAGATCTTGGAGAATCAGTATCAAATCTGACAATCATGGCAAAAATCTTGGTTAGCCTGTCAAGTAAATACAGCACGTTGCAAAGAGCGTGGGACAGTGTGGACCCAGAACGTCAAACCCTAGAAAATCTCAAAATACATATTATAAGCGAGAAGATTAGACTTGGGTTAAACGACGAGGGTACAAGTGCATTTTCTGCTACTGGGTAGAAGGACAGGAAGTCGTCTGCACAGCAAAGTGAGAAAAACAAAAAAGGCGGTACATCGCGCAATGACATAGAGTGTTTTAAATGTCATAAAATGGGACATTTCGCGAGTCAGTGCGGAAAAAATAAACGGGGTCAGAACGGCAAGAAAAATTACGAGTCACGTGATTGAGCTTTCATCGCGAAAGGAAAAATTCCCGGGTGGGAGAAGCCAAGCACTGCGCAAGTTAAAGCGTTGCTGGAGCAATGCAAAAGTGAAGTATGGCTCGGAGATAGTGGCGCGCCGAGACATCTAACTTGCCGACCAGATTGTCTCGTGGAATATCGTTCATTTAAAACTCGTGACTCGGTAGAACTAGGTGATAATGGCGAATATGAAATCGTTGGTGAAGGCACAGTGATAGTTTTCATACACATAAATGACGAATGGATCAAAACACGAATTGAACGTTTTGTACGTACCACAGCTGAAAAAGAATTTATTTTCTTTGGGTGTATGCGACAAGAAAGGTTATACAGTCCAAATGAAAAAAAGTAACTTGAGCGTCGAGAAAGATAACAAAGTGTACGCGTCGGGCACAATACATGAAAACGGTGTATATCGTATGTTCTTTAAAGTAATTAAATCCTGTGAAAGTGGCGAAGTAAATACTATCACGACCAACTTACAGGTTTGGCACGAGCGCTTGGGACACGTTAATAACCGTGCCATACAGGACATGATACAAAAAGAACTGGTGTCAGGTGCTTCAGTAAACACAAATGAAGACTTCTTATGTGATGCGTGTCAGTTAGGAAAGGTACAACGTCTGCCTTTTAAGAAAAATGTCGAAAAGGTATCGACAAAACCAGGTGAGTTCATTTGCACGGATCTGTGAGGACCTATGTCTGTTGAATCTCTCGGTGGGGCAAACTATTTCCCGACACTCTAAGATGACGCGACGGGTAATCGGTTTGTTTACTTTTTGAAACATAAATCAGATGTATTCGAAAAATTCTGAGAATTTGAAAACCTTGTCGAGAACAAATTTAATCATGAAATAAAAGTTCTCAGGTCCGATAATGGGAAAGAATTTTCAAATCAAAAAATGGACGAATACTTGGTATCGCGCAGAATCAAAGTTGAGCACACAGCTCCCTACACATCAGAAAAAAATGGTAAAGCCGGGCGCGAAAACAGAACCATAGTTGAATGCGCTCGTACTATGATTCTGGCCAAGAATTTACCGTTATTTTTATGGACAGAAGCTGTAAATTCAGCAGTATATGTCATCAACCGAACTGTCAATTCAGGTGGCGAGTCAACGCCATATGAAAAATGGATCGGCAAGAAACCAAGTATCGAGCATCTGCGAATTTTTGGTTCAAAGGCATTTGCTCACGTCCCCGAGCAGTTTACAATAAAGTTTGATACACGTGCAGCAAAAATGATTCTCGTTGGATACAGTGGAGACTCAGCGAACTATAGAGTCTACAATCCAGAAACAAAAAAGGTAACAGTGTCACGGAATGTGACATTTCACGAGACTGTTGGAAGTTCATCCGGAACCACGGACAAGCTCACTCAGCAAGATCAAGTGAACACTGTTCACTCCCAGGAACAACACGAGTGGCAGGGTGCTGAGATCGATCCAGCCGGCATTGAAGTGAATCAGCCAGTTGCCGAACAACGAGAGTTGGTGCAACAAGACAACCCACCAGTTGAACAACGAATCTTAAGAGATCGTCTACAAATCAGACGTCCATAGATGTACCAGGCTGCCATAACAGAGTATGTTTCTCCCAACACTTATCAAGAAGCAATATGCAGCAAGGATAGTGACAAATGGAGTAAGGCAATCAAGGAGGAACTGCAGACCCTCAAGGAGAATCATACCTGGTCGCTTATTGCAAAAACTTCTAATGTCAAAACAATTGACTCAAAATGGGTATTTCGAGTCAAAAAAAGGTGAAGATGGAGACAGAGAGCGATTCAAAGCAAGAATCTGTGCAAGAGGTTTCATGCAGGAGCATGCAATTGACTATTTTAAAACGTACGCACCATTGCTGCGCTATGACTCACTTAGAGTGTTTCTAGCAGCAGTAGCAGAGAAGGATCATGAGTTACTTCAATTCGACGTATAGACAGCATTCCTATATGGTGACCGGGAGGACACCATCTTCATGGAGATTCCGGAGGGGTTAGACGCCGAGGAAGAAAGAAGAAAAAGTTTTGTGAATAGTGTCATGAGCAAGCTTGAGAAATCTCTTTATGGGCTCAAGCAAGCCCCCAGGTGTTGGAATCTCAAGTTCACACAGCTTCTGTTTCGAATGAGTGATGCGAAAGCAATGAGTGTGCCTGCAGATCCAAATGTTATTGCATATCCAGTCGGGGAGAATGAAGAGAAATTAAGCAATGTGCCTCATCGTGAAGCAGCCGGCTCTCTTGTCTTTTTAGCGTCAGTATCGATACCAGATATTTCTTTTCTGTAAACCAAGTGAGCAAGCTTTTAAATAATCATAACCATGAGCATTGGCGTGCAGTAAAAGGAATCTTCGCATATTTAATGGGCTCTGTCGATCATGGAATAATGTATAGAGGCGGCGGTAGCAATTTTGAATTTTCCGGGTTTTCAGATGCTGATTTTGCAAGTGACATCGAAACGCATAGGTCAACGACCGGATATGTATTTTGTTTAGCAGAAGCTCCAGTTACATGAGTTGCACAACGTAAGAAATTCGTGACATGTAGTATTAAAGAGGCAGAATATGTAGCAGGAGCAGAGGCTGCAAGAAAAAATGTATGGTTGAGAAAATTACTGAAAAGTCTCGAATGTCCATGCGTTGATGCAACAGTATTATTTATAGACAATCAGAGTGCGATTTGTCTGGTAAAGAATCCAGAATTTCATTAGCGCACAAAACACATTGACATTTGTTTCCACTTGATTAGAGAAAAAGTTGACTGCGGTGAGCTAGCTGTCAAATATGTTTCAAGCGAAAATCAGCCGGCAGACATGTTCACAAAAGCATTGGCAAGAGACCGTCTAAGAAAGTTATGTAATTTGTTAAACGTCAAACCATATCACATGCTATGACGGCGGTAGTGTTAATGTAAGTCATGCACTTGTGTGACTTGTGTGACACACTTGTGACTTGTGTGTGAGAGTAAGACGCAAGCGAAATCCACGTCAGCATTGGGACTGAGGATCTCGCTTCAGTCCCTCAAGTCCGTCAACGCGAGTTTTGAATTTGATCAACATCAATAGTGCGCTCCGCTTTAATAAACATATACCCTTGTATTTTCTCGTTTCTCAATTTAATTCAACACTACTGTCAGATTAAGTGAAAAAATTTAACATTTTCAATGATTTCCCAAAGATTTCATGAAGATTTTAAAGATTTCGGATAGATTAAAAACATTTCACAAAGAATTAAATGATTTCCCAAAGATTTCAATAATTTCATAAATATTACCAAATATTTCAATGAGATTATAATTATTTCCCAAAGATTTCAGATAGATTTCAAAGATTGCACAAAGATTTCAAATATTTCCCAAAGACTTCAGATAGATTTAAAAGATTTCACAAAGATTTTAAAGATTTTACCAAGATTTCAAAAATTTCCAAAACATTATCAAATATTTCAAAAATGTTTGAAATATTTCCCAAAGATTTCACAAAAATTTCCAGAATTTCACAAATATTATCAAATGATTTCCCAAAGATTTCAGGTAGATTTTAAAGATTACACAAAAATTTCAATGATTTCCCAAAGATTTCATAAATATTTGAAAACATTTTGCAAAGATTTGGGACAGATTAAAAAGATTTCATAAAGAGTTCTATGCTTTCCCAAAGATTTCAATAATTTCACAAATAGTACGAAATATTTCGAAAATATTTCAAATATTCCGCGAATATTTCTAAATATTTCAATAAGATTACAATGATTTCTCAAAGACTTCACTAAGATTTCAAAGATTTGACAATGATTTCAAATATTTTTTAAAAAATTCAAACGATCCGATGAATTTAATCATTCGATTTCAGAGGGGGGCAAATCAATACTTTCCCCCTCGTTGGTCGATTTCTGTGTGGAATGGGGGGCATTTCCCCCTGTTTCCTTACGGCTCCACCACCTCTGGTCTCGAGGGAAGGGGGTAGTGTTGAAACACCATCTTCGAGAGCATTAAGTTGACAATAAATCATTGGGATAAATTGGCACGTGTACAGTTGTACAAATTCCATTTGATCACGTGCATAGTTGGATACAACTTACTGAAAATGCAATTCATTTTATTTTATTTATTTCATTAATCAATTTGTCAAAGTTTGAATTTGTCGGGCGAGCTTAGATTTCGCTTTTTTGTACACCTCTACGTCGTGAACTTAGCACTAGAGGGGAAGTGGTGCTGACTATCGCTAGCCTCCATGCACGCTCATTGTCACAAAAACGACTCACCTACGTACAATTTCAAAACTTTATACGTAAGTCCCAAAATACGTATCGGACACAAGAAGTTTATGGAAATTTTCGACTTTTCTTTTTTTTTTTGTTCTACCGTCCCTGTAAGGATAAGGATAACTCGTGGGACACCCTGCATAAGCTATAAATATATATATATATATATAAGCTTACAATTGTTAAAATTACATTCTAATGTAACCATTCAATCACGTGGTACAATATTATTAAACAGCAGTAGCTTTTAACACGTTTGTTACTTAAAGAAGAACGACCCTAAAAAAGCTTTGTATTCGCAGATTTTCTATCTCCAGCTTTAACAGCTTCACACTAAGTATTAACATAAAGAAAATGATTAAATTTTGCAGGAGTGGTAAGAACTGAAATATTTCTGTAAGATAAAATCAACTTACTAAACTTCCATGCAAAATTAGTGGAATAAAATTCATTTAAGAATGCGTCTACAAGTAATACAGGGTAAACATATAACATGAGTTTAAAAAAAAAAGTTCAAAAAAGGTCGTTATGATCTTTTTAGAAATCAGTTCCTTATGATCACTAGTTTAAACACTAAAAAAATGTTTTGCTGTTTTTTTGCGGTATTAAAAGTTTTTTTCTGCAAATTCTATCCATTTAACCTTCAAAATTTAAAAAAATAACTGACTCCATTATATTTAAACAAAATGACAAAATAGATACAAATAAGACAACTTATTCGTGACACTCAATTAAGGTACGCAATTGATTCACAAAATTTGAATTAATTCTTTATTTCAATTTTTATATTACTCACCCTTAACAGATTTTAACATGTATTTTTAATTATTCTTTCTTTACATCAAAAAACTTTTCCTTGACTTAGAGCCAAAGAATTTTTTTTTATTCAAGAAAATGTTCTTTGTGTGAAAGAATCTTTTCTCTGAATGATTATTAGCAAAGTTTTTAAATCCAAAGATGCGTACATTTATGTGTTTAAAATTTTTTTTTAATTGACAGAAAAAGTGACTACTTCTTCATGTTTTTTCACCATTTTAAGAAGAGGATCTTGTCCATTTGCGACTATATGTGCTGTGCCCAGAGTAATCATGTTGTGAAGACATTCAAGATTTAATATTCCACGACCACCTTGGTGGCGTGTGATGTAAAGTCGCGGAACAGAAGACTTAAGGTGCATGCTTTTGTTCATGTGCAAAACCTTTCGCGTCCCGATATCGAGGCATCTGAGCTCGTCCTTTGTCCATGGAACCACTCCAAATGAATAGAGTACTACCGGGATGGCAAGCATGTTCGTCGCAGATACTTTGTTCCTCGCCGACAGTTCGGCTCTGTTTCACGCCTCTGTGGACGAGCTCAGGGTCTTCGGGGATGCCATTAAGTTTTCCCTTCTTCAAATAAACCTTGGCGCATTTTTCTAACCCGAACTAACCCACCTCTCTCTCTCCGCTCTTGACTTCTCCTAGCGTCAGATAGTATCCGTATTCTGTCAACAATATGCTGCCTGACGGTCAGAAACTTTGACTTGCAGAGTGTGTGATGACGGATCCGCAGTTCGCGCGGGAACCTTCGAACCTTGGCAGTGAAATTCCTGCCAGGTGTTATATAGTAAATCACACACTGAATTCGGGACGCGTACTGCCTTGCCCAGCCTATCTTTGTGCTGAGTTGATGCATTCTCCTTTTGGTCTTATGATCAACCGTTGGTTTTATTTTACGGTTTGCATTTGCCAAAAATCCACCCAAGCCCAAGGAGTCAGAGACTTGAAAGAAGATACTGACAATATCATCCGCTTCAAGAAGTTTTGCGACAACCTCATAAAATCTGAGAAGGAATGTCCATCAATCACTGCCGAAGAGGTGAAAAAAGCACTAAGAGGCACGAAGAACTTTTCCACTGCTGGACCAGATTGTATCAAGAACTTCTGGTGGAAGAAGTTTACTTCTACACTATACTCCTACCGAAAAAGGGCAACTTTTACAACACAGAGAATTACAGGCCAATAACTTGTTTGAACACACTGTATAAGATCTTTACAGCTGTCCTAAACAACAGGATTCTTCGACGAATTGAGCCTGCGTGACGAGAGATGTACGAACAACGTGGCTCGAAAAAAGGTGTAGCAGGCTGTCGAGGGAACCTGCTAATTGACAGGTGTGTCTGTAAAGACGCTGCAGCCCATCAGCGCCTCCTGTCAATGGCCTGGATTGACTACCGAAAAGCTTTCGATTCAACCGCTCATAGAATTATCATCTGTCTGTTGGAAAGCTTGAAGGTGCATCCACACATAGTGAGATGCATAGAGAGATTGATGCCTCTTTAGAAAACTAGATTTACTATCTCATCTAGAAATTATCGTGTGACAACGAACAACGTCACCTTCCAGAGGGGCGTCTTTCAGGGTGATACCATGACCCCTTTGCTTTTTTGTATCACACTACTGCCTCTATCTCTCGCACTGCAATATTCTTCTGGATACCTTTATGGCGACACTAATCAGCGCGAGCATAAGGTCACTCATGTATTTTATATGGATGACCTGAAGATTTATGCCTCTGATAAAAGCAAACTTAAAACTGCTATAAATATCGTCAAGAAGTACACAGGAGAAATTGGAATGGACTTTGGATTGGACAAGTGTGCCAAAATTGATCTGAAGAAAGGAAAAATTACTGGCGTTCTCAAGGACCCTGAGCTTGTGGATATAAGTGTTATTAGACATCTTGAAATCGGAGAGACCTATACATACCAGGGCGTGGCTCAAAGCCGCATTCAGGACGTAACATCAGTGAAGGAGTCTTTCCGCAGCAGATACAAGCATCTTCTTCAACAGATTTGATCTTCCAATCTGTCGGCGTTGAACAAGGTATCTGCGACTAACAAGCTTGCCGTCCCGGTTCTACTCTACTCATTTAGGGTGGTTCAATGGATGAAGAACGAGCTTACGGCCCTTGATATCACCACATGTAAGATCATGCATATGCATAAAAGCTTGCATATCAATTCGTCAGTTCCGCGATCATACATTTCACGCCATCAAAGCGGACGTGGACTTCAGAATCTCCAGTGTCTTCATAACCGAATTGTTCTAAGTACAGCTTACATCGTTGCGAATGGCAGAGATCCTCTCCTAAGAATGGTCAGGAACCACCAGATGATTTGCTAAGGGGCGTTCCTTTACAAAGACGCGGAGCAAGCGGCCGAGACCCTTGGCCTGAATTTTAAGATCAGAAGTGAGGAAAGTGCATTACTCCATCCAGATGCTTCACTTCTAAAAGCCACTGCCTAAAAGTCATGACTTTTAGGAACGAAAATTACTAAATAACTAAAGAAAATTACTAAAAGTAATTTCCACCTTAGCATATCGTGACTGCATTTTATGTCAAGAAGTTCCCAGTGATCGGTGCAGAGCGTGTCATGCACACGCTGAGTACCTAGAACACATACTATCGTGGTCTCCGACCCACGCAGGATCGATGTATATCTATAGACATAATGCGGCCCTGAGAGTACTTTATTACCATCTTTATCGCTCTTACGGCGTTGGTCGCGACCATGCCCTGCCGAACGTTCTCCAAGACTTCGAGGAAGGAACTATATTCGTGATCGAATTCTCGGCTCCGTCCGAATACAACATCACTGCCAAGGAGAAAGAAAAGGAGGAGAGGTATCAAGACCTTAGAAGAGAGCTGAAAAAACTGTACCTGGAATATTCGGTACAAGCAATTGTCCTTGTGATAGGTGCTCTCGGAGGTGCGAAACTATCACGTCGTAATTTCATCGTGCTACCCATCTCACGGTCGTAAGACGTGGCTATATGTGTGATTTACTGCGGTAAAAAAAGAAAGATAACTGTAAGAAAACTTCTTTTAACAGGCCTTTATGTTGATTCTACGATTTTTTTGGTAAAATGATCCGATGTTTCGGTAACGCCATTTTGAATTTGGTATTTTTATTACAAAATCCGTAATCAGCGATCCGAAAAACCTCTGACACGAAATTTTGATGCAAATTCCATAATTTTTTTTATGAAATAAGTCGCCATTTTTCCTCCGCCATTTTTGAATTTTGATATGATATCCATAATCAGTTGACCCAAACACCTCTGATAACTATTGTTTATGCAAATTTTTTATATGAAATTCGTAATCAGGGATCTAAAACAACTTTGACAATAAATTTGGATGCAAATCCTATCACTTTTTTTGTGAATATTTATTAAAAAATTTTGTCTTTTTTTTAACTCTCATAAATTTGGTATATTCGTAATAAGATGCAGTTTTGAAGAAATATTTTTTGAAACAAAAACTTTCAAAAACCTCTTGGATTTTTCAAAAATGGATTTTTAAACTGACTTTCTGAAAAAAAAAACACTTTTTTTCTTCATTTTTTTAATAGATAGCTTACAATGTTTACTAAAAGCCCTGTAGATTTCAGAATAGGATTTCTGTTAGTTTTCGAGCAATAATTAAGAACGCATGCCGCAGCATGACGAGCCCAGTGCGAAGAGCGCTCGAGAGTCTGAAAAAGTGTTTTTTTTTTCAGAAATTCAGTTTAAAATTTCATTTTTGAAAAATCGAACAAGTTTTTAAAATTCGTAGTTTAAAAAAATATAACTTCAAAACTGCATCTTTTTATGAATAATTTAAAAAAATATACCTTGATAGCATTAAAATCACCAAAGTTATGAGAGTTAAAAAAAATACAAAAATTTTCAATTTTGAATATCTCCTAAGATTTTTAAATTTTTCGAAAATCATTTTAGGGTTTTTCTTTCAATGCCCAAGAGAACAAAAACTACAATTTTCATCAAAATTACTAACAATAGCTTAAATTCTTCAGATGATTTGACATGGAATTGCTCTATAGGAATCAACATGACATATCTGGTCTTAGCAAGAAGAAAATATAAAATCTGAATGTCATGCTGCTTACATGCCACTCCTAGCTAACACAATTCCTGTTCCTAGAGACTCATAAAGAATTAAAGTAGCCAAAAGTTACTTACATGAACTAAAATCAGTGTAAATTAAAATCTCTCCCCATTGTTTGTAGTCAAGTACATAGTCGAATCCTAACCTAATACTTTGATTAACATTTTCTCGAAAAAAAAACTCTTTCTGTGATTAAAGTATTTTCGGTTTCGTTTAATAACGAAATTTGAAGGGTGCTCACCAGCAGTACTGTTGTAAAGCACGCTTCATTTATGGAAACTAATCTACGTTTTTATTAAAAAAATGTTTTAATTGGTCTCGGAAGTCAATAACGTTTTTCTATGAAACTTTTTTCCCCTGGATTCAGCACACCCATATCTCGAGACTAATTTTTTACTGTTGTAAAAAATTGCAAATCCGATTGTTAATCACTACCGAAAGCCGATTTTCAAAACCTGCCAATTTGGCTAACTTCTTTAGATCAAACTTTTTTGATCTTCATACAGCAAAAATTTAGCTCGGAAGTGTACTCTGGTTCTTTATATGAATTGCGATTTCGATTTTATATGATGCTTCTATGCTCTCTTGTAAAATTATGATTTTGTCCCTTATCCCCTTATGAAACACCATCCTTCAACTAGTATCGCCTCAAATGCCACCAGGGAAACGGTCGAGGAGGAGGTTTAGGTGCCTTAGACACGAGAAACTGTGGACGATCCGTAGCTTGTCCCGGGGGATGTAGAACTACGATAGTTGCATGGTCGACAGTCTCTAAGGATGCATCCGCCCTACTCCACTACTTTTGAACACATTGAGCAGCTCAACGCAGAGAACCTGCATCTCATAGTGTGCTTCACTGATGCCATAATTGAGTTCGTGGATCAGGAAACACCTGAGAGACGCAGTCTTCCGAACTTTAAGGTTAACAATGACTTCCGGTTAGTGAACTGCTTGGAAAATGACATGCTGCGCTGCGGTCGCGTATGCCAGCAACATGATAATAAAACTCATATCTCCGCGCGTTTACACCTACGTCCCCAGTAGGTTGCCAGACCCGCCATGTTAGTTTCGGCTTCAGCGCGAGGCCATCATCTCGGAGGCTGTCTTGTCACGTGATAAGATATTTCGTCCATATAACATCATTCCAAGAAGTTCTACGAACCTGGTCGAAGTGATTGACTACCTTAGACAAAGGCTCATCGCCCTGTCAGCGCAGCTGCATCACTTTAAGAGGTCTAACGCGAAAAGCAGTAACAACTGAACCTTCTCGAGAGACAAAAGGCGTTTTTACCGCAATCTTTCTGATGAATGAAACAATAACAAAAATGCCAGTAAACCATTGAGGGTCGCAGATAGAGACACATATTGGTCACGAATCTGGAATGATGATGTGCCATGTCTCGTGGACACGCCGTGGCTCCATCTAGAAAAGGAAAGAGTGTCACGCATGCCTGTCATGAATATTTATCCAGCACACATTCCGAATTCACTCGTATCCTAAAGAGGGCTGAAGAGAGACTCTGCACCCTGTCCTGATGGGCACTATCCACATCATCTTACGGAATCCGGAAATTAGGCCCTCTTTCGTGACAGAAGGAGTCACGTATATGATATCAAAAAAGGTTGATTCCAATAATCCTAGAGACTGCTGACTATCCTGCCTGTCAACCTCTAAAAATGTCTCACGGCCATTATGTCCGATATCGTCTACAATTATTGTGAGGAGAATGCCACCGTCATAAAGAACAGAAAAGTTGCTGCCGAGACTCCCGTGACTACAAGGACCAAGTGACAGTCGATCATCTGGCCGCTCGTGCTGCATACGGAACACCATCTTCGCAATCTGAACATGGCCCATTTCTGTTATCAACAGACGTTTTCCTAAGTGTCCCACGACTACTATTACTACAACAGATGGATACTGAGATCTTGACAATTAAACGAGGCATCTTCCAAGACGATTCTTGCAGAGCACTATGGTTCTGCTTAGACCTAAACACATTAAGTATAACACTTATACCCTACAGGCTGGCTCATAACCGAAACTGCAGAGCTTACTCAACATCTTGTGAGATGATCAACTCACTGGAAGCCTGGGTTCGATCCTGAAGACTGGTTTCAGTACTAGAAACATCACCCAGACAATTAACACCTTTGCCATCCCTCTCCGAACATACTCCTTCGGGCAATGAATAAGGACGGCTGCGGCCGTCCTCTTGTGGTGGCAGGGCTATTTCTCCACGCATAGATGGAATAGTCCGACCAGGAAAGCTTTGGAGTAAAGGGATTCTGGATGGTCGGCCGCTGTGACTATCAGGCTACATAGTGGGATAAAAAATTATTTTTCAATGCGAAAAAAATGTTTGATTAAAAAAAATGATCCTATTCCGAGAAAATAAAAACTGAAGATCGGGGCATCACAGTATGACACGCATTTTTTGCTAAAAATTAAAAAAAAAGATAGTTTCAAAAAATATCAATACTAAAAGGTTAACAAAATTATTACTACGTTAAAATTTCAACAAAATTTGAACTGGAATTTTATTTAAATTTGTTTTAAAGTTATTGCATCAATAAATGAGATTACGAAAAAATCCTTTCACCACAATGTATACTTGATTTCTTGAGACTTTTTAATGCAATAAACCTATTTTCAATAAAAATATTGGTTATTTAGTTCTGTACTGAAACGCTTCAATTGATGACAATTGACACCTTACGTTCACAACTAATAATAATAGTTGGGGATAAAATTAACACTCAGTAATCAATTACTTTGAGAATGCTGATGTTCGTTTTTGGCTTTGTCGCTAAAATTTGTTTAAATTATTTTTTTTTTTAAATCTTTTCAAGATATTTCTCAACTACAATGTTCTTTTTACTTCCGTTTCCGGCATGAAAGTGTTTGGTAGCGGTGGTCGAAGTCGACCGGATAGACGCGACTTTTAAGAGAGAGGGAAGACTCACGAAATCTTCCCTCTCCACTTACCACTGCATTCTCACGAGGAAAGTGATAGGTCGTAGACGCGGCTCACGGACGGGTATGGATGAGACCTGGAGATGTAGCGGTGAGTGGTGGGTGGTGTTTCACGGGATCTCGAGCTCTCGAGCGAAAGCCTGATTTCTCGGGTACCTAACAACTCACTTATTAGCAATAATAACGCTCAAAAAAAATGTTAATGGTATCATTAAAAAGAGCAACTCAAAAACTATCGAAAGGTGTAAAAACCTCGATTTCGATTTTTTTAGAGTAAGCCCCCTTTCTTCGGCGCACGTCACACACACACACACATATATATGTGGGGCGATATACAAACATGTATGTTCTGAACTATCTAGTAAATACAAAAATTAAAAAGGAGAAAGGCGCAATGATAGCAATGTTTTCGGACTTAAAGGCGGCATTGGACTCATTAAACCGAAGCGAGATAGAGCAAGTTATGGTGAAAAAGGGGATACATGTGGTATTCAGAAAGAGATAATCGGAAATTTTTATAGAGACGATATTTAATATATTAATATCAGACTTGGAAGAAGAAATGAAAAGAAAAGGATAGGGAGAAGTTAGTATAGGGAACGAAAAAATAAATACACTGGCATACGCGGACGATATAGTAATGATAGCAGAGGATGAAGACGGGACGGCGAGCTTAATTACAGGATTAGAGAAATATATAGATGAGAAAAAGTTGAATTTTAATGTAGAAAAGACAAAGATAATGAGGTTCATAAAAGGAGGGAGAAGAAAGAATGGACGGGCAGATGAAAGACAATAAAGTTAGGAGAAGTAAAAGGAGAGGATAAAAAAGCAGCAGGGGTAATGAAACAGATATGGGGAATAGAAAAAAGGTTAAAAAATTTGAGACGAAGCTAAGGAAGGGAAAGGGAGGGGAGTTAGCGAGAAAGTGTTTGATGGAGGTAAAAGAAAAGAGAGGGAGGCAGATAGAATTAACGAGATGGGAAGAAGAAAGGAGAGAGTTCTTTAATGCTAGAGATATAGATGACGGGACTGGAGTAAATTATGAAAAATTAAAAAAAGGGAGAGGGAAAGACAATTATTAGAAACAAGGAGGATCATTGAGGAATTAAAATATAATAAATACTATGAGATGATAAGAAAGGAAGGAGTACCAAAGTATTGAGAAAAGGGATGGGGAGATAAATGATGAACCAGAATAACAAGATTTAGATTGAGAAACGAGGTAAGGAAAGGGATGTATTGGGAGAAGAACAATAACAGAAAGGGCAGAATCTGTGAATGGGAAGAGAAAACATGGGAGAACGTATGGGAAGGACGTACGAGAGGAATGGAAGATAAAGAAAGCTGGCAAGAGAATGAGGTAAAGATTCTAGGGGAGGATGGTTTGGGGGAAGAGTGGATGAAGGAGTTGGAGGGGGCTAGAGCAGCGAATGAGAAAGAATGAAAGAATGGATGTGAAAAAATGGCAAAATGGAGGTACAAGAGAAGAGAAAGAAAAAGATAACGGAAGTCGCTTAGATTAGAAGCGTAAAGATTCGTGAGCAATGGTAATAAGTAATAAGTAGATTAAGATGCGGTTGCCTTCTCGCTCTTTCTCTCTCTCGCTTGCCCTCTCGCTTTCGATCGCTCCCTAACTCGTTTGCTAACACATTCCAAGTTACGCTATCGTAAAAAATAGAAATAAGCATCTAGATATAAGATTTTATGTAAATAAATGTATATAACTGTAAATCGTGAGGATAAGATATTATAAAATATGTAGGCGCAAGTATTGTAAGAAACGGAGGTCATGTAAACCCTTAGGGGATACATTATGAATAAAGAACTACAATATTTTTTTAAATAATTTTGTATTTTTTTACTACAGTGTAAATGTTTACATAAAATGTACGTCGCTAAATAATTTTTAAAGAATTTTTGATGAATTCTTTAACAACAAGGTTTTTGCCAACTTCTTAATTTTACTAGTGTAATTTTGCAAAAATTTAAAATGATAACATAAAATTCAGTACATTTTAATATTAAAAATAAAAAATAAAAATTTGTTTGAAACAATTTTTTTAACTGAAATTTTTGTATATACCAAATGTAAAGAAATGTTTTCATTGAATGTACGTGGGTATATAATTTTCTTTTAAGAATTCCTTAAGTACAATCTTTCTTGATATTTTCAAAAATATTTTTTACTATACAGTTTAAAGGTTTTCATTAAATCTACATCGCAAAAATCTTAAAAGAATATTTGAATAATTATTTAACTACAATGTTTTTAATAATTTTGTAGTTTTACTACAGTGTAATTTTAGAAAAAAAATGTTACTTTAACAGAAATTTTTACATAATTTTATTAATTATAATAACATTTTATATAATTTTTCAACTACGATATTAACGAAAAAATAATACTTTCAATTTTAATTTAATTTTTGCAGTCAAATTATTTTTATTTAAAATAACCAATTTCTAGTATAAATCTGAAAAATTATAATAAAATGAAAAATCTTATGATTTTTTTTTAATGAAAAATACCAATTTGTCACGAACGAAGCAATTTCTTGTTATGTTATGAATAACATAGCAAAAAATTATTCCAAATCGTAAGTCTTCTTTGAAATTTATTGACTTTTGTTTGAAATAGCAGATTTCCGGTGAAAAGTGTTTAGATAATCTTAAATAGTTCCAAAATTGTAAATCTTCTTTTGCCACGTCCCGAGCAAAAGGCGAGGGTAGTATGGAAAATTGGGAAAGAAAGAGACCAGTATGCTGATTATGTCAGGCTGGTAAGTCTTGACCAATTATTTCTTTGTGGACTTGTGTGTCGCTTATCAGCCCTACGCGGACTGTGTCAGTTTACAGTGTTTAAATAAAAGGTGTAATTCAAATAGTTTCGACTTGGCAAGTTTATTAGGAATAAGAACAGATAAATAGTTAAAATGGGCACAATAAAACTTACATCTACCTTTCTTTACTTAAAATTGCAAGAGAGAGTTCTCTTGTCGATTGGATCTCCGTTATTTTGAAGAACGGCGACAGAATTCTACCGAATGTTTATATGAATTTACTTGAAAGTAATTCAAATATTGTAGCGAAAATGATGCACAATCACTGTTAACTAGTTGTTGTGCGATACACGGTCATAAACAGCTACCCAATACACACTTCAGTTCCTTTTTCACGAACGTATAACACAGCGGACTTTGTTCAGAATAGACTCATACGACGACCGACGGTCTCAGCCGAAGGGACTTTAGTACAATGCTCGATAATACGTTAACTATTTTGAATTGATCTTTAAAGTGCACGGCTTAATCAGAGCGTTTCTTCGGTCACAATGAGATAGAAGACGCGACCTTGCCAAAGCGATTCGTTATTCGTAGATCGAGTGAACAGTATGACTGCTTGATACGTAAAGACAATTTACAGGGTTGGCTCTGGGGTTTATATATGATGTGTTCTCCATGCTAGGAATAGGGGCGATGAATACGTGCCGAATATCACGTACAACTCCTGAAATCGGCACGTTCTTATTGATAATATTACCCGTATCTAGTCCTGCTCAATGTTTACACATATCAGTATGTTTGATTACATTATTATTAAACTGAGAGCGAGGCTAGTTGATGACTAAAAATATTGAGCGTTGAATGATTCACACTGCTGAGTATTGAGTTACGCGAGCGACCAATATGTAAGTCCCCTCTACGGATACTCTCGGCGATCGTCCGTCTCGTCTCTTGCTCCTTCCGGAATGCGAATTCTAATTATATTCGATGTATCTAGTCAGACACTTTCGGTTACAGTGTGCCTGACTATTTACATACTCATTTACTAGGGCAATGCATTGTTCGCATTATCACGTGAATGATTTATTAACTTTGACACGTCCCATTTTTGAAATACATAAGTATGTGCTTAATGCTTATATATATGTTATTCAATATGTTTAGTTTGTAAATCTATCCGTACATATTAATTATTTGGTATTATTTACTTATCTTGTGTCAATGATATCTACATAAGGTTTCTTTGATTTACCGTGCTATATTAAACTATCGGTATCCTCCGAGTATGTACCCTCCTGTGGTATCGCACTGCTAATTACATTGCGATCTCTACTTTATCGTCAGCAGTGCGCTTACCGATGAGTTAATTATGCGCTTGATTATATATATATATATATATATATATATATATATATATATATATATATGTATGAGAAAATGGTCTCCTGGTTTTCCTCAAGACAAGGTAGATTACGTCTATTCAGGCGTTATATCAAAGTCTAAATTTTCAGGACGTAACACTTTGAAACCTATACTGGCATTTCCAGTGATACCACTAGCTTAAAACCTACAACTGAACGGAAATGTTAATATTCTTTGAAATCTAATAATTTTTTTACTAAAAATACCGATTTCCGGTGTAATACACCAACATAACTTAAAATGGTTAACAAATTCTGAATCTTCTTTGAAATGTTGGAAATATTATTTATTTTAAACAAAATCATTGAATTTAAATCTAACGATTTTGGTGAAAAGTATCAATTTCAGATGAAACACGCCAACATAACTTAAAGTTATTGAAAAATGGTACATATTCTTTGAAATCAAATAATTTTTTATTAAAAATACCAATAATTCCCAACGACAAACACTAACATAACATAACATAAAATTATTGAGAATTGTAAATCTTCTTCGAAATCCAATGATTTTTCTGCAAAATAACCGGTTTTCTGTGAACAAAGTTAATATAACCTGAAATTGTTCAAAAAGTGCAAATCCTATTCGAGTTATAGTGATTTTTCTTTTAAAATACTTGTTTTTCGCTTAAAACATTAAGGTAACCTAAAGTTGTTAAAATTGTTAATGTCTTCTGCTAAATTATTTTGTGAAAATAAAGCTTTAAAATATAATAATTTTTTATTAAAAATATCCATTTCCTGCGTAAAATAACGCTAACATAACTCCAAATTGTTGAAAATTGGGAATCTTGATTAATTTTTGTTTAAAAATGCACAAGAGTAATGAGTATTTAAAAAACACAATCCCCTTTAGGTAAAAGTCGTAATTTTCATTTAATTCAAATTCACAAAAGCTCATTCTATACCTTGAAATGTTCTTTACAATTCTGTTCATCACGTTTTTACTAAATACTATTTGGTAAATTGTTTCATTCCATAAAAACGTGACGAATATAATTGTAAATAAACTTTCAAGGAATGGAATGAGCTTTTGTAAAATAAAATACAATGCAAATTATGTATTTCGCCTTAAGCAGATGCAAAAACACAAATATGCAAATAACTACATTTAAATAAACAATTATGACTTAAAATATTTTTTTATTATTTATACTTGGGTATCTCTTCTAACATTTGTTGCAATAATGAATTGGCATTTTTGTCAATTTTATCAATCAAGTTAAAGATTAATTTATTTTTAACTTGACTGTACACCTTGAACATCCTTAAAAGGGATTATTTGTAGATCTAATTTTCAAATTTAAGATATAAAACAACTTTAAGTAATGAAAAGTTAAATGACAGAAATAAAGAATTGAAGAGCATCAATTTGAGAAGTGGCCAAAGAGAGAAAAGAGGAAAAGTTGAGTAAATTACATTTTGTGTAAAGTTCTTCTATTTTTTATTCATAATCACCGTGCTGTGAGCCTGTAACGCCCCCTGAAAAGTGAGCATTACAAAGCATGCTGTAATATTATTAGTTCCGAACTGATGAATCTTTACCTGGAAATTAGGCAGTTTCTCCTTTCCGTTTATCCATGGACAAAGAGATCAACCCCAGAGGTTAGGCATTAATAAATTGTTTCAAGGGGTGATATTTGGTTGTTTTAAACGACAGATCTGAAAATGATACCCCAGCACAATATATTTTCATAGGCCATCAGGGTAAAAGTGTAGTAGATCTCATATTTTGCTATGCAGACTCCTTGGGTTTGATTTCAGATTTTTCGGTTTTGGGGATTCCTACATTATCAGACCATTTACCAGTAGTTGTTAAAATTGCTGATGATAATTTAATTTTAAATGAGGGATTAAATAACTCTATTGATCACAAGAAATTCGTCTGAAGGGAAAGAGCGTTGGGGGCATACATTAGTGCAAATGTTAGTCTCGCCTAATGTTTCTTGTACTGGTGAGGACGTTGAGGTGTTGAACGAGAATCTCATATCTGCAATTTCGGTAGTAGGGAATAGGTTAGGCCTGGTTTCCAAGCCTTTTTGGCGAGTACTAGGAAAAAAACCCTGGTTCGATAGAGAATGTGATATGATGCGTCGTAAATCAAAAGACTCATTAAAAAAATGTAAATTATCTCAATTTTCAGATTTAGATGTTAGTGAGCATAGGAAAATAAAGAAAGCTTACCCTGAGCTTCACATTTTAAAAAGGAAGAACTTTGAGTGTAGTCATTTGAATACTTTCGCATCTTGCAATAACGCTAAAGCGTTCTGGGTAGCAGAGAATAGTTTTAGAATAAAGTCTTCTTCAGTTAGTGGTATAAGTTTTGAAAGTTGGCAGGCTTTTGCGGATTCATTGTATACTAAACAGACTTGTGTTAGTTTTAAGTGGTGTATAAATTCCCATCCTTTACTGGATTATATCATCTCGGAAAAGGAAGTAAAATACAAACTATTGTCATGTGAAAGTAATAAGGCACCCGGTGAGGACGGCATCCCTAGTGAATTTTATAAATATCTACTAGAGAACTGGGTCCCTTATCTGGTAAGTTTTTTTAGCAGAATTTGGGAATCAGAAGAAGTTCCTTCCGTCTGGTCTAATATCCGAACCTTTATGCTATTTAAAAAAGGCAATACAGATGATCCTCAAAACTACAGAGAAATTGCTTCGATCAATTCTACTGCAAAACTTTTCACCCGAATTCTGTCGTCAAGGCTGACTAGATGGGCTGAAGTAGAAAACTGCCTTCCGGAGAATCGAGCGGATTTCAGGGCTGACCGGAGTTGTATAGATCACATTTTCACTCTGAATGCATTAATTCAAATCCATCACGATATTCCGAAACGTAAGGTCTTTGCATTTTTCATCGATTTTAAAAAATCGTTTCCTTCAGTTAACCACTCGCTTCTTTATCAAAAATTGCTCAGGAAGGGAGTCAGTACAAAACCCTAAAGAATCATCAAAAGTTTATATGATAACGCTTCCGTGACTATTAGGATTAGGTGCGGCCCTACCACGTCAGTTAAGGTTACGCTAGGGGTTCTGCAGGGCGAGATTCTCAGTCCTCTCCTTTTCGCCTTGTTAATCTCTGACTTAGAGGAATACCTAAGAAACTACGGGGCGATATGAATTTCGATCGTGATATAGTGATCCTCGCCAACTCACAAGCTGATCTTCATTTTAAGATTAACCTGATTGAGGAATGTTGTAGAGTAAATTTCTTTCATGTAAATGAATCTAAATCAAAAGTTTTAGTATTTCATAGAGGTCGCCCGCGAAGTTACAGTTTCTTTTTCTCTCGGGTTCAGCTTCAAGTACTTGAGGAGTATCTCTAATAAGGTTCTATTTTCTCAAGTTTGTGTCTTTTCCTCAAAGAGGCTACCAAGAAAATGAATTCAGCAAATGTTGCTATGGGTGCTGTTCTAAGAATTTTTTATTCTGCAAAATCTGATGCTTGGTGCACTAAAATAACGCTTCTTCGGAGTATCACACTCAGTATATTGTATTATGCTATCGCAGTCTGGGGTTTAAGATATACTGAAATGATCGAAAAGCTTCAATCGAAGGATTGAAGGATTGCCTCAGAGATTTTCAAGTTACCAATGATTATCTTTCTGACAAGTCCTCCTTTATTTGCTCAGCTAAACGTTATACTTTTTTTCATGATGGCTAGCCAGTTGTATGTATGTTTTTAAATTAGTATTTTGCTTAAGAGCTATATTAAAAAGAGCTAAGACTCTGTTTATTCCTCCTGTGAATTTTCTTTTATACTGCTTGCATCGCGTTTCCCTTGCGTGGGATAATTAAGATAGAATTTATTAAGATTTTAAACAATTTTTTCCTCCTATTAGGATTTTATTAAATCGATAAGCGATTTTGTGCAGTTAGTACCTGTTTTTGCGTGCAGATTTTCGCACATATGCGAATTAGAAATAAAAGATTCATCTTCCAAATTTAGATTTGATATTGGTTTTCGCGTCTCCCTCGCGTGAGATTATTTTAATTTTTACTCTGTAAATTTTCTATGCTACGATGTTTTAATCTACGACTTTTAACCCTCGGTAAAGGAAACTTATGTACAGTTAAACTAAAAATCGAGATTTGTCAGCTGTAAGCTGAAATTATACCTGCGGGTGAAATCACTAGAATGAAGGTGATAATTACTTTTAATTGTTAGACAGGGTCTTTCTGAATAAACATTCTTTATTATTCCAGATATCGAGCGTAATTCTCACTCTCGTGAGACTCCCTTTCACTCTTGTTGATCCTAAAACTATTTCTCTGGGTTGATGACGTCACATCACCCACAATAGGTGGCTTTACTCAATTTGAGGCTTACGATACGCTATTTGAAATCTCTTGCGACGATGTAGTAGGCACAAAATTAGGAGTTTGGCGTAGATTGCAGTTCGTCTTTTACCGCTGTTGTTCTTACACATCGGCCACGAGCGTTGAAAGTAACATTAGTCACCTCTGGGTGCTTTTTTAGAGCTACCAGCTGACACTCCATAACGTTTTAGTCACCTACTTCGTGATGGTCTACGTAGTGATGCCGTCAAGCGATATTTCCCGATATCGACACGATCCCGACTCGATCCTAGCCTCCAGTATCGGGCGTAGATCGGGTCCGTTTTAACTCGGCTCGACTTTGGCTCGGGATGTAGATATATCGGCTTGGGATTGGGTCTGGTTTTTGATACTCCTGCGACAGATGTGGACTTCTCACTTGAACCGAGTGGAGAAGGAAATTTGGCAATGGGTTGTCGTCACTCGATCCCCCCCTGACTCCTGCCCTGCCTGGTTAAACCGGTTATGGCTGGTGTGAAAATACTTAATTTATTTTCCCCATAGTGAAGAGTTGTACTTTGGCTTCGTAATAAATAATTTGAAACATCCAAATGCAACTATAGAACCTATTTTCAACCTTTATTCAATTTTAAATTGTTTTTTAATGAAAAAGAATCTTTTTCTTAATATTTGGCAATATTGGACTGTTTATTAAAAAGGAGAAAATATGAATGAAATATTGAAAACCCCACCGAAAGGAAATCTCAGGAACGTCTCAGGCGAAAATGTCAGGCCGGGTCATACAAATTTCAGTAAATTATTTTCAGTCCCTATTTGAATGATTTCGTTTCTAGAGATTGCCTACAAGATTTTGGACCTTTTTAATGTTTTAATTTATGACGGTCCAACCTTGAGGATTCCGAAATACGAAAGGCTGTTAAGACAGGTTTGACTGTCATAAAGTCTTCATAAAACTAATCCCTTTTTACACTACACATTTTTGTTTATTCATTTCATGCATATATTTGTAACAACTTCTTTATTTATATATTTATATATGTACCGTGATGTCCTAATGGCGAATCTGAAAATGCTATCTGTTTTTACGCATCTCGTATATGTAGTTTACGAGATACTTTCGAAACGTGATGTATTTTGAACGTATCAAGAAAAACTTTATATATTTGTAATCAGATAGATTCGTAGATTCTGATTTTGTAACTTTAAAGTCCCTTATTTCAAAATTGAAAATAAAAGTTATTTTTGTATTTCAAGCTCTTGAATGTGGCATCCCTTATTACCCCCGCAGCTTAGCCATTAAAACTTGCTACAGGAACTCTATCTACCAGGTCGTTGGATAGAATAGACAGAAATAAACCACTAAAATACAGCCATAAATAGGCCCAAGGTGACCGACCATCTTAAGCAGGGCCCTTTGTCCGTAAGCACGTCCGAATCACGAAATTAAAAATATATATATTTTGCAATTAGCGATTTGGAAATAGGATATTTGGAATCTACACATTTTCACGATACCAGGCATATGTGATTTGTCTAAAAAAGTTAAAAACTTTACAATCAATAAATCCAAAAAGAAATTGTTCCATACATTAAACTTATTGAAATTTCAAAAATTTTAAAATAAATTACACATGTCTGGAATCGAAAAAACTTGTAGATTCCAAATAGAAAATACTAAAAATAGAAAAGTGACTGAACCTGAGATTCTTTAGAGATTTTCTAGTCATGTTGCACCGGTAGGAAAGTGAACAATTTCCAGTTGAGTTGCTTTGAATAGAATGCATTCGATCGAATCGTCCGAATTTTAGAGTGCTCCATCCTACATTTAAACTTTCAACTTTACAATTGTAGTTTTTTCCTTTTTAAATTGTAATTTTTTGTGAAAAAGAGTGTTGTACTTTAATGTATGAATAATAATTATAGAATTATTATTTTGAAGCAGTTTAAAATAGAAATCATTGTATGTCTAATGAAACTAGTCTCTGGTTTAAAAATATTTTAATTGCTCAATTTGTAATGTTTTTCACTTAAGATTGCTTCAAATGATATAATTAAACATTTTTTTAAGTTATTCTTCAATTTCGAAGATCACAAATGATGGTGTGGATTCACATTTTTTAGCAGAAATCTTTGGAATGTTATATTCATACAAGTTTTTTTTTTAATAGTTAAATTTTCTACCAACGATATGAATTTTTAACAATTCAGTTGAACTTTCATTCCAACAGTTTGATTTTGAAACCAAATCTGTACGACGAATTTTTAATAAAAACTTAACCAAGTAGCTCAAATTTCAATCAAGTAATTGAATTTTCAACCGAGACGTTCAATTTTCTACAAAAAAAAAAGACATTTTCAATTTAAAAAATTAATCTTTTACTTAAAAGAACGAACTTTAAAAAAAATAGTTGAGTTTTCAAGTAAAAAAATTACATTTCAAATAAAATGATGAACCTTGAACTGCAATACTTAAATTTTCAGTTATCAAATAAATTTTCAACCAAAAACAACGTTTTTTTTAAATAGTTAAATTTTTAAACAATAAAATGAATTTACAACGATGCACTTCCACCTTCAACCAAGTAGTTTAATTTTCAACCAAGACACTTAATTTTACACCAAAAAGGCAACTTTTTAACAAAACACATGAATTTTCAACAATATAATTAAATTCTAAAAAATTTTTCAACCGAAAATCAAAAATTTAAATTTCTTGTTAGAAAAATTAATTTTTAATCAAAAATACGAATCATCAAGAGAATAGTTTTAATTTTTAAACAGGAAAATAAATATTCAATCAATTTTGTAGTTAAATTTTCAACTGAAAAAGATGAATTTTCAACCAGAAATGGAAATAGTTAAATTTTCAGTTGAAAAAATGAATTCTCAAACAATAAAAACGTTTTTTCAAGAATATAGTTAAATTTTCAACCAAAGAACCAATTTTCAACGAAAGTAGTTGAATTTTCAAATGAAGAGATTAATTTTTAGCTAGAATGATGAATCTTTAACTTGAATACTTAAATTTTCAGTTATAAAAGAAATTTGCACCTCAAAGCAAGGATTTTTCAAAAAAATAGTTCAATTGTTTACCAATTAATTTTTTTCCAAAAATACCAATTTATAACAAAGCACGGCCATACCACGCTGAAAACACCAGTTCTCGTCCGATCACTGAAGTTAAGCAGCGTTGGGCGCGTTTAGTACTTGTATGGGTGACCATTCGAGAATACTGCGTGCTGTTGGCCCGTCATGGGTGTGGTGAGCCCACACTTGTAGTTATTTACTACAAGAAACTATCCACCTAGAAACACTACCCGAATCGGGTAGTGTCACGCCTACCCTGAAAGGGAAATGGCTTAATGGTATACCTACTTACTTACATGATTTTTAACCAAATAGTTAAATTTTTAACAAAATAGTTCAGTTTTTAACCAAAACGATGAATTTTCACGCTTCTTAAATGAATTTATCAATATTAATATTATTTATAAAAATTATTTTTGGGAGAGTAATGAATAGATTATTATTCTCTTCTCTTGATTTTCCACTAAGTAGACGAATTTTCATCAACAAATCAAATACTTCAATTTTCAGGAAAAAACTAATTTTTATTTTTAAAAAACCTAATTTTCAGCAAAATAGTTCAATTTTCAACCAAACCCTTTTCAACTAAAATCCAGAATGTTTGACCAGAAAAATGAATTTCAAACCAAACTAGAGGCTCATACGCGCGCTCCGCGCGCAACCAATTTATTTACATGTAATTATTTTATTTGGAAATGAAGTTCAAT
>CAKNYM010052328.1:17969-28158 GCA_932195095.1 Andricus curvator | reverse complement strand
TTTAAAAAATTTCTCGTAGAATACGTGCTAAACTACTTGGTGCGCCACCCGGTGCACCCGGGTCGTCGAGTCACCACTATTAGTTATTTTGGATGTTGGCACAACTTGAATTTTAAAAAAGTTCTTGTAGAATACGTGCTAAACTACCTGGTGCACCCGGGTCGTCGAGTCACCACTATTAGTTATTTTGGATGTTGGCACAACTTGAATTTTGAAAAAGTTCTCGTAGAATACGTGCTAAACTACCTGGTGCGCGACCCGGTGCACCCGGATCCTCGGGTCACCACTTTTAGTTCTTTTGGCTGTTGGAACAATTTAAATTTTAAAAAAGTTCTCGTAGAATACGCGTTAAACCACCTGGTGCGTGACCCGGTGCACCCGGTTCCTCGGCTCACCACTTTTAGTTATTTTGGATGTTGGCACAATTTAAATTTTAAAAAAGTTCTCGTAGAATACGCGTTAAACTACCTGTTGCGTGACCCAGTGCACGCGGATCCTCGGCTCACCACTTTTAGTTATTTTGGATGTTGGAACAATTTAAATTTTTAAAAAGTTCTCGTAGAATACGCGCTAAACTACCTGGTGCGCGAACCGGTGCACCCGGATCCTCGGCTTACCACTTTTAGTTATTTTGGATGTTGGCACAATTTAAATTTTTAAAAAGTTCTCGTAGAATACGCGTTAAACTACCTGGTGCATGACCTGGTGCACCCGGATCCTCGACTCACCACTTTTAGTTATTTTGGATGTTGGCACAATTTAAATTTTTTTTAAAGTTCTCGTAGAATACGCGTTAAACTACCTGGTGCGTGACCCGGTGCACCCGGATCCTCGGCTCAACACTTTTAGTTATTGTGGATGTTGGCACAATTTAAATTTTTAAAAAGTTCTCGTAGAATACGCGTTAAACTACCTGGTGCGTGACCCGGTGCACGCGGATCCTCGGCTCACCACTTTTAGTTATTTTGGATGTTGGAACAATTTAAATTTTTTTAAAGTTCTCGTAGAATACGCGTTAAACTACCTGGTGCATGACCCGGTGCACCCGGATCCTCGGCTCACCACTTTTAGTTATTTTGGATGTTGGCACAATTTAAATTTTAAAAAAGTTCTCGTAGAATACGCGTTAAACTACCTGGTGCGTGACCCGGTGCACGCGGATCCTCGGCTCACCACTTTTAGTTATTTTGGATGTTGGAACAATTTAAATTTTTTTAAAGTTCTCGTAGAATACGCGTTAAACTATCTGGTGCATGACCTGGTGCACCCGGATCCTCGGCTTACCACTTTTAGTTATTTTGGATGTTGGCACAATTTAAATTTTAAAAAAGTTCTCGTAGAATACGCGTTAAACTACCTGGTGCATGACCTGGTGCACCCGGATCCTCGGCTTACCACTTTTAGTTATTTTGGATGTTGGCACAATTTAAATTTTAAAAAAGTTCTCGTAGAATACGCGTTAAACTACCTGGTGCGTGACCCGGTGCACGCGGATCCTGGGCTCACCACTTTTAGTTATTTTGGATGTTGGCATAATTTAAATTTTAAAAAAGTTCTCGTAGAATACGCGTTAAACTACCTGGTGCGTGACCCGGTGCACCCGGATCCTCGGCTCACCACTTTTAGTTATTTTGGATTTTGGCACAATTTAAATTTTATAAAAGTTCTCGTAGAATACGAGCCAAACTACCTGGTGCGCGACCCGGTGCACCCGGGTTGTCGAGTCACCACTGTTAGTTATTTTGGATGTTGGTACAATTTAAATTGTTAAAAATTTATCGTAGATGACGTCTTCAACGGCCTGGTGCACAAAACTAAATCATGGCAACGGTAAGGGAAACTAAAACAGTAACGGTAACGTACGAAGATGAACTTTCAAAGATAGGATAGTTGACTTTTTAACTAAAAAAGCTCAATTTTCAACTGAAAATGGAATAGTTTAATTTTCAGTTTGAAAAATTAATTTTCAACTAAACAAGTCAATTGAAATCTTTGAAATGTTCTATTTATACAAATTTTTTTATTCTAAGGACGTGTAAATGCTCAAGCATTTTAATGAAACAATTCCGAATGATAAATGTATTCAACTTTATTGATGAAAAACTTTCAAGATAAAAAACGATTTCTCTTTGCTTAAAAACGCCCAAAATGTGCATTTGTTTATGTATAATTTGTGCATAACATAGAGAAATATTAATGGATAGAAAAACGTATTCATTAAACATCATTCGCATATGATTTTAGCAAGGTCAGAAGAAAAAAATGATTTATTTTTGCTTGGAAACGCCTGAAATGTGCATTTGTTTATATAATTTGTTCATAAAATGAACAAATATGAATGCATGGCAACATTTCTTCAGAACACATCATTGGCAATATAATTGCAATAAGATTAGGAGAAAAATTTTCGTTTAGCTTAAAAACGCCTAAAATGTGCATTTCTTTATATATTTTGTTCACGAAATAAACAAATATCAACGGATGGTAAAATTTTTTCAGAACACATCATTGGCAATATCATTACAACAAGAGTAGAAGAAAAAACAAATGTTCTGCCTATTTATGTCTGCGATGTATATTTGTTTATAGAATCTGTTTATAGAATTAATTAATAACATTCAGTCTTGAATTTTGATGGTCACGTATCATTCAAAGAATAAAAACAAGCAATTTTAGAGCAGGAATATACTTTGAAAACAAATATTCCTCAATGTTGATTATTTGTTAATAAAACTTACTTATAACAATTAGGTTTACAAGCTAACAATTTTTTTCTTTTTTCTTATATCGCTGTGCATTGAATCCAAGTGACTTGAAATATAAGAAAAATTTTGTCTAGAATATTGCAAAAAATCGACACTTTTAGATGTTTGCAGTAACATAAAAAATGAATGAACAAAAAAAATTCACTCTCAACTTTTTCTAGGAAATTAAGGGTTGAATTAAAAAAAAAAATTCATCGGTACATTATTGTGTTCTAAACGTCATTTTGAACCTTGTTTTTCATTTCACCCCACTGCGGACCGCTACGTCACAGACACACATCTGGCGAAGGAGTATCGAAAACCCAACCCGATTCCGAGTCGATATATCGCATTCCGAGCCAAAGTCAAGCCGAGAGAAAACCGATCACGGGTATTGACAACACGATCCCGACCAGAAAAAAAACCGACACGAACCCGACCCGATCACGAGAAAGTATCGTATCGAACGGCACCACTAGGTTTAGAAAGTTTCGTCTAATGAGACAGGAGTTTAGTAAAACCACTTTTTTGGCTGCTGTTAGTACACTGCTGACTCATAAATGCCTGAGATATTCAGGGCATCTTGCGTTCACATTGCGTGTAGCTGAAACCACAGCAGGGTAAATAGATGCATGTTTCACATTCCTCCATATTGTCTTTACTTCATGCCTTAGCTTCCTGCCTTAGTCGAGTATTCATTTTATAAAATGGACTCGGAAATTTATCTATATAAAGGTAGCCACTTTGTTAAAAGACGTAGGTTTAGAACAAGTTGTCTCTAAGCTATTACGCGAAAACCATCAATAATTTTCTCGATGGATTCGTTAGTATCTCCACACAATTGGCAAATGTGAACCACGTCTTGGTCTAACACGTGTTTGCGATATCTTCTGATGCTGACAAACCTATCCTGAATCGCTATCATGAATCCCTCTGTTTCCGAAAACAGGTCGCAGTTTTTCAGACAAATATTGGATGTCTCTCTGCCCACTTCATGTTGTTCTAACGTTTTGGGGTGCTCACCGTGGATAGATTTTTGTTTCCATTGAGTTTCCAATTCCTCCATGGTTTCTGCCTTGATATTCAAGGCCTTCTCTGAGGACAAATTCAAGGGAATGTTATCAAGGTCCACTTCACAGATGGTGTTGTACGGCACAACATCTCGCTTGCTGCTAAAATAGTCTCGCAACTGTACAACTTTTGACTCACACAGTTGCCTTATTTACAACGCTTTGACCACTCGATGCGGTGGTAGAACTACCCTCTCAATCGCTGAATTACTGTAGTGCATTCGATGCTTTGTCATTTAAAAGCAGATGGTTCTGTTTATCCTTTCAATGTCGATGTTCGACCATTTGACGAGTCCAAAAGAATACGTGAGGATAGGTTGGGCGAGTTGAGAGAACTCTTTTGAACTGATCTAGGTCTTGTAGTGAAGACAGTCATCAGGATATTCTCAACTATCGCAGGCTGAGTACCTTTAGACTTCAAAATACCCAGATATTTATATAACTAGCCCTCAGACATTGTCCCGATGTCATTCTCGTTCTCTATCTCTATCTCTGCGATCCTTCATTCTCCTCTGATTAAATGCACTGTTCTATTTTAATGCGACACTTCATTATTGCGTTTTTTTTTAAAACTTTTTCTCGGGTGGACCCGTTTTCCATCATCAGTCACGGTCTAGATCAAGTGTCTGCTGAGATAAAGATACTTACTAATGGTCTAGGACGTTTCTCATAATGCGACAGGTGTTACATAAATCCGCTTTCTGAACTTCTGCAGTACCCCACTGAGGGAAAAGGCACCTTTTCTGGTCAAAAATCGACCGATAGTACAATTTTTAATGGATTCTGATGGCTTTTTTTAGAAATGACCGCTAGTCTTCCAGGTATAACGAGTGACTGTGGATATTTCAGTCCAGCTAAACTACAATTTGTTATTTAACAACAAATTGAAACCTTTTTTTGTCTAACTTATCAGTGATACCACTTCTTTTAAGACATCAAAATTTATTAAAACAGGTCATAAATCAACAGAATAACTAACTAAAAATAATGCCTAGTGGGTTAAAGAAAAGACATCTTTTTACAATGTTATAAATAAAAGTTTTTTTTTTCATGATTCGCAATGATTAGCTAATTTAAATCCATATCGTTTATTTGGAATATGACAGATATTAATTTGCACTTACAATAAGTTAAGAATAGCTGCTTTTTACTAATTATTCAAACAATTTTTATAAACAAATTCACTTTTAAATCATTTTTTCATGAATAGGCTTCATTTTTTGTATGGAATTAACTCAAAATGTCTTGCAAAAGAATCTTTGTTGTTATATTTTTCTGTGCTAAGAACTGTTAATTAAGTAAACGATGTTTATAAGCGAATGCACATTTGGCTCTTTTTCATGAATAGGCTCAATTTTTTTTCGAAATGAACCCGAAATGTCTTGCCAAAGATTCCTTGCTAATTACCAGAAATTTGGTAATTTTATAAACAATTTTGATAAAAAATGCACATTTTGACGATTTTTTCACGAATAGGCTTAATTGTCGTTTAAAGAATTAATAGCTTCTATCAATTTTTTAAAATATGACAACAACGATTTTTTGGCCAGATATTTCTAGTTGATTCCGCAAAAGAAAATGAAACGTAGTCATAAAAAAGTCAAAATGTGAATTGCTTATGAACATTGTTTGAATAATTGGCAAACAGCAGCTATTCTTAACTAAATGTGAGAGCACGTTAGCATATCTCATATTTGATAGAAAAGCTACGGATTGAAAATAGCTAATCATTGCAAATCAGGAAATCATTTTTGTTTTTTGAAAAATTTATTTATTCTTAACAATTTTTAATGAATTCATGATGTGCTTTTTTCAAATTTTTTCAAAATTTGGATAGCTTTCAACCAAATTAAAAAAAAAAGTTTACAATTTCAACTAGAAGTTGTTTTTTTACTTATAATTATAAATAATGGAAAATTATGAATATTTATAAATTTATTTTATTTTTCTGTTGCTTAATGTTGGACTTGTTAATTTAAATGTGTTCCAACCTCTGCGCTAATGTATCGCGTACGACTTTTGTTTGTTTTTACACGTCAAAACCTACTGATCGGGTTAGTTGAATAATAATCAGTGTGCAAGACCCTATGTATCTTTATTTCATCTGATTAATATTATATTGTTCTTTGTTCGCAAATGCTGTGTTTGTTTCTATGCGCTCGTTTCCCTGAACATTGCTAACAGATTATGGGCTTAGGTGCGATTCAAAGAAAAAAAAAAATGCTAAGTCACAGTTCGGGCTGATTTTGACGTGTCGGTTCGCGAAAGTTCGATAGTGCATCGAAATAAAGATGAGCGCAACCGGTGTGAGGTTTGAAGTCCTCAAAAAGGAAAACTACGACACTTGGAAAATCCTAATGCGTGCGGTTCTCATAAAGAATTATGCTTGGGGTTACTTAAGTCGTAGTAAAGTGAAGCCCGAAGTGATTACTGGCGATGCAGCATTTCAGCGGGCTGTAAGTGCATGGGAGGAGGCCGATTTGAAGGCGCAGTCGGATATTGTGCTAGCAATAAGCCCGTCTGAAATCAAACAAATAAAGGGTTGTGTGACCACTCGAGAAATCTGGATCAAGTTGGAAGATATATATCAGTCCAAAGGCCCAGCGCGGAAAGCTGCACCTTTGAATCATTTGATGTCCATGAATGTGTTTCAAATTAACAAGGATTTACTGACCGTCATGCTTTTGCGCAGTTTACCGGACAATTTCGAGAATTTCGTGTGTGCGATATCAGCACGTGATGAACTGCCGTCTTTGAAAACACTTAAAATCAAGATCGCGGAAGAATTCGAGGCGCGTAACGAGAAAAATTACAATCCGATTCAATACGTTTCAAGTGCGATAAAGTTGGACATCGGGCGAAAAACTGCAAGGCAGCGAAAAAGCCAACGGAGCAAACCTTAAACGCCAAAAATTCCGATGGAGATTTGTCTATGTTCATAACGTTAGATGTGCCAACAGACCAAATATTTAAAATCGGAAATGACATGAAATGTGACGCTCAGTGTTTCCATAGCGGTAGTACATCTCATATGTGCAACGACATCGAATTGTTCGCGAAAATCAATAGAAATTGTAATCGGGGAAAAGTGAATCTAGCTAGCAGTGGAACTACGGAAATATTAGGAAAAGGTATCGCATCATCTGTGACGGAAGTCGACGCTTTGTACGTTTCGGATTTACGTACGAACCTTGCCTCGGTGGGAAAAATTACCGATAAAGGTTACAAGGTTATTTTTACAAACACTAAGACTAAGGTCGTTGATCGAGGCGAAAAAGTGTTGCGTACTGCGAGACGTGCAAAGAAATTATATTATTTTTAAGATCCAAACGTCCCTAAGTGTAAGATGATTTGCGAAGCAGTCGCCGCGGCTAAGAAGCCGAAGAAAAATTCCCTTGAGGATTGGCATATCAGGCTGGGACATTTGAATGCTCAATCTCTTCATCAGGCAATCGCGGCTGGATCTATTCAAGGAATCAAAGTCGATGGTCCAGACGAAGATTTCGAATGCAGTGTCTGCATCAAAGGGAAGATGTGTCGCCCTCCTTTTCCAAAGGTATCTGAAAGAGTGACAGAAGTGGGTGAACACAAACATATGACGTTTGCGGTCCTATGCGCGTTGCTTCGCTCGGATAGAGAAAATATTTTGTCACATTCGCCGAGGATTCATCTGGGTGGTGTAAGGTGAAATTCCTCAGTCACAAGAGTGAAGCAATGGGAGAGTTTGAAAACTTCAGAGCACTTGTGAGCAAGCAGCTGGAAACAAAAATCAAAGTTCTACAATCAGATAACAGAAAGGAGTACGACAATAAAAGTTTCAACGCATTACTCAAGAAGCACGGAATAATGCGAAGATTGACAGCTACCTACAATCCACAGCACAACGGAGTTTCCGAAAGGCGCAACAGAACACTAATGGACACGGCAAAGTGTCTCTTGATAGAGTGAGGATTATCAGCAACGTTCTGGACAGAGGCTGTCAATACAGCGAATTACATCCGTAATAGAACACCTTCTAAAAAGCTTAACGGAAATAGGCCATACGAAGCTTAGTTTGGGAAGCCTCCAGATGTTTCATACTTCAGATCCTTTGATAGTGAAGTGTCAGTAAAGGACAGATCACCAGGTTTAGCAAAAATCGAGCCGCGAGCAGAAGAAGGAATTTTCCTGGGATACAGCGCGGAATCCAAGGCGTACCGTGTTTGGCTGAAGGAGAAAAAGAAGGTTAACACATCTAGGGATGTAATTTTCTTGGAGGATACTCCGATCCGTTCGACCGAGGATTCCAAGGATTTTCATTCGAAAGAATTTCATCAGCAAAAATCGCCGAGTGAATCTGACGAAACAGAATACGATGAACCCGTTATCACAGTTGATCTCTGCAACATCTGCAATAATCGAGACTCCGACCGTCCGGTCAACGAAGATGTACATGAGATTCCGAGCGATGACGGTGGCTACGATGAAGAAAACTCTTCGGAAGGCGAGGATTTCCTTGGATTCGATGTTCCAGCTCCTGTGGGCGTACCAAGACGAGGTAGGTCACGTACAGTGCGCACGGGACGACCTGGTAGACCAAGGAAGGTTTACGGGACAGCAGGTAACGATGATGAGATCGAAAACGATTTCGTTTTCCTAACGGAGTTTCCGGTCACTTGAGCATTGGCCAGTCAAGAGTCAAATGAATGGATGACAGCCATGACAAATGAGGTGATGTCGATTTTCCTAAAGGATACTTGGGATCTAGTCGATAAATCAAAGGCATCGGGTGTGATAGGTAGTCGTTTCATGCTACGTAATAAATATGGCACGCACGGCGTTTTAGAAAAAAGAAAAGCCAGAATCGTGGCAAAACGCTACACTCGGCAATACGGGAAGGATTTCCACGAGACGTATACACCAGTCGCGCGTCTAGGGTTGATGCAAGTAACGATTGCACTCGCAATGCAAAGAGGAATGCACATTAGACAGTATGATGTGGCGACGGCATACCTCATTGGCGAGTTGGAGGAAGAAGTTTTTACGGAAGTGCCGGAAAGGCTGGAAGAAGTTCTCCATTACATAGTCAACAAGAACCGCAAACAGGATGAATCGGTCAACAGAGCCAAAGCGATGTTGAAGGAACTGAGACGAGGCGATAAGGTCTGCCACATGAAGAAAGCTCTTTATGGTCTGAATCAAGCTGGCTGAGCTTGGTACAAATGATTGGATGGCGAATTACGGGCTTTAGGAGAGAAACCGACAAAAACGGATCCCTGCATCTATTTGATGAGTGAGGAGGAAGAATTAATGCTAATTGTCATTTATGTAGATGACATTCTGTTGATGGGCAAGGATTTAACAAGGATCTCGGACTTTGGACAAAAATTGGCTGATCTTTTTTAAATGAAGGAGATCGGCGAACTAAAACGTTGTTTGGGGATGGATTTCACCAAGAGCGAATAGGGAATCCTCTTCAATCAGAAGACGTACATCAAGGACATTCTTCAGAGATTCGGGATGCAAAATTGCAACTCTCTTACAAGTCCTATGGATGTCGGGGTGAAGCTTGTCAAAGGCGACAAATGGTTGAATTCAGATAGCGGAAAACCTCGTTATCGTAAACTAATCGGATGCCTACTGTACTTGTCAATGGGAACGCGTCCAGATATAGCTCACACGGCAAGTGTGTTGAGTCAATTCAATGATTGCTTCAACAATATTATTAATTATTTAAACAATTATCATCAACAAATTCAAAGCTTTGCCATTTTTCAACTAATAGACTTTTGGTTATTTTTCAGCCAATAGGCTTTTATCTATTTTTCAACGAATAGGCTCAATTTTTTTACAGAATTGACTAAGAATATCTTTCCGATGATTTTTTCCATGATTCCATTTTTTCCATACCACGCTGAAAAAACCAGTTCTCGTCAGATCACTGAAGTAAAGCAGCGTTGGGTGCAGTTAGTACTTGGATGGGTGACCATTCGAGAAAACTGAGTGCTGTTGGCACATCGTGGGTGTGGTGAGCCCACACTTGTAGTTATTTACTACAAGAAACTATCCACCTAGAAACACTACCCGAATCGGGTAGTGTCACGCCTACCCTGAAAGGGAAATGGCTTAATGGTATAAACACATGCATTAATTATTTAAACAATTTTCATGAACAAATTAAGAGCTTGGCCTTTTTTCAACGAATACAATCAATTAGTTTAGGATATCAAGAACGTATTTCCAATAACTCTTTTCTACGATAATATGCAAATATACAATTGTTGATTGTGTTGATTGGGACGCATGTAATGGCATTTAAAAAAACAGACGTTTCAATGCCTTTAAATGCGAGACATCCTTACCTGTTGGCAAAGAAGCTCACCGGCGCGAAGAGGA
>CAKNYM010052328.1:0-12969 GCA_932195095.1 Andricus curvator | reverse complement strand
TGGAAGACTCCCCTCTTATATGTGATATAGCTTGTAGTCACTTGTCTATTAATTTTTTTTAAACGACAGACGGTACGAAAAAAAATTAATAGACAAAAGTTGTTCACCCAAAAGGGATCTACAAATTCGTTATTTATCATTTTTTTTGGAAAAACGACACAAGGGACGAAAAAAATTATGAGACAAAAGTTGTTTAACGAAAAAAGATCTACAAATTTGTTATGAGCTCTTGTTATAACAATACATTAAGAATAAAAAATTAACTCTTTGGAAAAACGACACAAGCTACCATAAGATTTTATTTAACAAGACTTTTCGCCTAAATTATATCTACAAATTTGCTCAGAACAACTTTACGCTAGGATGCGTATTTTTAGTTTAAATCGTAAAAAACATTGAAAATAAACAAATTTAATTTATGGAAAAACGACACAAGTTGCAATAAAATATTTAATGACAAAATTGTTTTTTTTTATAGGATGCGCACTTTTTTAATTATAAAAACAAGATAATGAAAATACGTGTTAGCATTATCAGTTATTAAATGTTTATAAAAATCATCTAATTAATACTTATGCATCCACGAATTCGAGAGGGAAAAACGGCAAAGAAAATAGTTATAATTTGGCAATAAGATATATAAAAGATCACTTTATTGTTATCCTTTTAACGAGTTGCACATGAAGTTCACAAAAGTTTCACACATACGTGATTTTTAATTAATAAAGTTTTTGTACTTAGGTTCATGAGCCCATCATGACCTGCGCGGTGCTCGGGAATTCGCACACTGACTTGTAAACGAAGATGGTCGGACGAGTCCACACACACACGCACCCACATACGCAAACTGATTACGAATAAGTACATTCAAGCGTTCTTACATTTTCATATTTCCACATATTCCAAACATACCTCCCGCTTCGTGTGCATGTGCATCACAAGAAGACACAAGAAAGATTTCATGAGTGAAGTTGGTAAATCACAGTATGAAAAATAATTAATTAACGCTTGTTGTTTATTGGGCAACCGCCGACCACGACAAATAGTCTTGAAGTAAGAATAATCATAAGTAAGAATAAAATTGACCTTATGTCGCTGCTGAAATTCATTTTCGTCGCCCACCATGAAAAACAATTTTGAATTTGAGTAAAAATAGACAACTCTCCTAATACTAAATGAATTGGTATAAAACACAAGTATGGTTAAGAATTAACCCTAAGTTATAAGCAAGTGCCTTGACAAGACAGACACTATGCTACTTGAGATTTGTCTCAGTTTTATTCAGATTGCACAATTCAGTAGAGGCTTTAGTTGGAATGGGCAACAAGCAAAAGCTTAACAATCGGTCGGTCGAATTCCGAAGTGGCCGTTTTAATGCGAACTGAGCGAACTAAGCCATCTTTACCTGGATAGCATTTGATTACGCGACCGAGCGACTACGCATTAATACTAAGTCATCGATTTTGAGGTTAGATTGTACACGTGTCCACTTGTATGGGCGGTGTAAAGAATGCAAATATTCCACATCCCAGCGTCGCCAAAAAATCTCCGCTATATTTTGAACGACCTGCCAACGATATAGTCGGTTCACCGGTACAAATTCAACTGATTTTTCAGGGGGACTCGATAGTGGTGCCCCAATCAAAAAATGCCCTTGTGTTAAATACGTGAAATCCTCACTATCATCTGATAACGGCCCTATTGGACGTGAATTAAGATCTGGCTCAATTTTCATAACAGTGGTATAGAACTCTTCGAAAGTGAGAGTTCTAGACCCCATTATACGGCGAAAGTAATGCTTCAAGCTTCTGACCCCAGCCTCCCACAGACCCCCGAAATGAGGTGCAGTAGGCGGAATAAAGTGCCAAGCAGTTCCTTGACTGGCAAGCTGATTCTGCAAATCCATATCATTACGTAAGTTCAAAAGGCAATTACGTAGCTCTTTTTCAGCTCCCTGAAATGTGGTACCATTGTCGCTATAAATGTGAGCTGGTAGTCCACGGCGATTTGTAAAGCGATGGCAAGTGGCTAAAGAAGTATCAGAAGTATAATATGAAACAAGCTCCAAATGTATGGCTCTGGTTACGCAGCAAACGAATAAGGCGACGTAATATTTGTAGCTTTTTTCCCCTCTGCCCGGCGATACGCGTACGTTGAAAGGCCCTGCGTAGTCGACCCCAGTATGCGTAAAGGGGCGTTAATCAATTTTTTGACGAGTATACGAGCTCCTAAAACCCAAAATCTTCTGCGTAGCGTACGTAAGGTAGGCTGTGTACCGCCATGGAGTGACCTAGAGTGCTCATGTTGAGCAATAAACTCACTTATCCGATGACGTGCTGAAATAATAGGATGCTTTACATTGTAATTAATTGTAGCATTACGTAAACGTCCTCCCAAACGCATTATATCAGACGCATCTAGAAACGGGTGCAATGTCTTTAGTGACGAACTTAATTTTATTTGATCGTCGCGTTCAAGAGCGAGCAACTCAGGTTCGAAGACTTCTTTCTGAATTCGCCGGACCCAGTATGAGGAAGCTTGATGAATCTCATCTGGCGTAAGAGAGAAAAGTTTCATGCTGGAAGGCAGACTTCGGTAACCTACCAACCCTATATAAAAGGACCATTTGAACCGGATTGATATTCTATCAGTATCAGTTTGGTTCAGTAAGTTTCAATTCGGCTGCCGAATTGAAAAAAATTGCCGATTAGAAAATCTATTCTGTTCAATCTGGACATCATTCACATGTAATCTAGTCGGATTTCCGAGTTCATTTTGAACCAGTTTCAGTTTGGATTTTCCCTATCTGTCAACAGTTCGGATTTCCGAATTCATTTTAAATTGGCCTGAGTTCCGATTTCCAAACTGTACTTTTTAAATCGCGCACTAAGTACTTATGTCAATTCGGTTCAATCTAATACGTTTTCTTTATGTGATTCTTTATGTTTAAATAAGACAAACAAATTATTGTCTTGTCGAACAAAAGGGGACTGTATTCGTAATTACTAAATAAAATATGTTAACACGAAAATTCACATCAGTTTTTTTTTTTAGTCATATACCTAAGAATTTGATATTTTACTTAGTTGACTTATTTTATATTAGTATAATTTTCGACGACCATGACGTTCATCGCCTACTCAGTATTTAGAACTGAAACGAATCCACCACGAAAGTCTATCGGAACCTGTTCGGAATGTCAAATCGAATTCACGAAACAAATTAAAACCATTCCATTGTCTATTTGTAATTCAGCATTGAGCCGAATAGATCACAACAGTCTAAAAATTAGTTCGGTATTCCGAATTGAAACCATTACAGTGTCTACTTGGAATTCCGAACTGAGCCTAACAGATCAGAAACACTTATCAGCCAGTTCGGTATTCCAAATTGAAACCATTCCATTGTCTATTTGGAATTCAGCATTGAGCCGAATAGATCACAACAATCTAACAATTAGTTCGGTATTCCGAATTGAAACCATTGCAGTGTCTACTTAGAATTCCGAACTGAGCCTAATGGATCACAAGCACTTATCAGCCAGTTCGGTATTCCAAATTGAAATCATTCCAGTGTCTACTTGGACTTCCGAACTGAGCCGAATAGATCACAAGCACCTATCAGCCAGTTCGGTATTCCAAATTGAAACCAATACAGTATCTACTTGGAATTGCGAACTGAGCCGAATAGATCGCGGCCGCCTGACAACCAGTTGGGCATTCCAAACTGAAACCATTCCAGTTTCTACTTGGACTTCCGAACTGAGCTGAATAGATCACAGCCGTCTAACAATCAGTTCGGTATTGCGAACTGAAACCATTGCAATGTCTACTTGGAATTCCGAACTGAGCCGAATAGATCGCGACCGCCTAATAACCAGTTCGGCATTCCAAACTGAAACCATTCCAGTGCCTACTTGGACTTCCGAACTGAGCCGAATAAATCAATGCTACCTGACAAACTAGTTTGGCATTCCAAACTGAAACCATTCAAATGTTACTTGAAGTTCCGAAATGAGCCGAATAGATCAAGACCACCTAATAAATCAGTTCGGCATTCCAAACTGACACCAATGAAGTATCTACATTGAATTCCGAACTAAGCCGAATAGATATAAAAATAATATCAATGAGTTTCAGTTCGATGTAACCGTGACAATAACAGAACTGAACCGGATTGATTTTTTTCAATGCGGTTCAAATGGTCCTTTTATATAGGGAACCTTGATTAGGAAGGCCGTGACAAATCGAGTACAGTAAGCAGTCACTCTCAACAATTTCGGCCAAGACGATAACCTATCAGCCAAATCGAAGGGTCGCTTAGCTTGCTTTATTGCATGGTGAGTAGATATTTTACTCCACTCAAGGTCAACATCCGTAGACAAATCAGGCCGTGATTCTGACCAACTTGAAGAATGTATGCCTAGCCAGTGTGGGCCATGCCACCATAAGGGATGATCCTTTAACTGTTCTGGGAAAAGAACCCTGGAAGCACAATCAGCGGGATTGTCCTTGGTGGAAACATGTCTCTACTTGGCATTTAGAATGAGCTCATGAATGTGAGCTACTCGATTGGATACAAAGGTACGCCAGGTAGACGGATGCTTGGTAAGCCAAGCTAAAACCATTGAAGTATCTTTGTGGCAGTAAAGTGGGATATTTTCAAGACCCATCGTTGCAATAATAAAATGCAAAGTCTTAGCTAGTAATTGAGCCCCGCATAATTCGAGTCTAGGTATGGTTACCGGAAGAATAGGCGCCACCCTAGATTTGGCAGTCAATAAGGTAACTTGTGCAGTTCCGTCCTCCTGAATAATGCGGAGGTACACGGCTGCTGCACAGGCCTTGCTCGAAGCGTCAGAAAAGTCATGCAGTTCTCAACCTAAAATGTCAGCGCTTTGACCAATCCATCGCTGTATCTGAACAGCTTTAAGTTCAGTAAGACTCTTATAATATTTGGACCAATGGTCCTCTAAGTCTGTGGGTAACGGCTCATCCCACTGAAGTTTTTGAAATCATAGCTGTTGCATTAGGCGCTTAGCGACTATTACTACCGGAGATAGCCAGCCGAGTGGATCATATAACTTTGCTATAACAGAAAGAATGAGGCGCTTAGTCGGAGGCTCCATAGGACGGGACTCTACTTTGAATTGGAAAACATCTGATGTAGGATCCCATTGCAAACCTCAAACTTTTAATTTGATCTCCTCATCTATATGAAAATCAAACGCTTTCTCATGAGTTCCTGATGAACAGTCTAATAATAGTAACTCATTATTGCTTGCCTATTTCCTTAGATGGAGACACCCCTATTTGAACAGTTGAATAACTTGTGTTTTTAATTCTCGAGCTTCGACTATTTCATCAGCGCCAAAAAGTACATCATCTACATAAATATTATTTTCAAGAACTGATTTGGCTGCAGGAAAATTAGAACCCTCGTCAGTTGCTAACTGTTTGATGACTCGATTAGCGATGTGAGGAGCACAAGCTGTGCCGTATGTGACCGCATTTAAATCCCAAACTTGAAGCTTTTGTTTAGTAGAATACCAAACTATACGTTGATATTTCCTATCACGAGGGTCGATCAAAATCTGTCGGAATATTTTTTTTATATCTGCTACGAAGACAAGGCGATGACAACGCCAGCGTAATATAATGGAGACTAGATCCGTAAGTATTTTAGGCCCTATATAAAGATGTGCATTTAAAGACGTATTATTGGAAGTTAGACTCGAAGCATTAAATACTACTCTTAGACGAGTAGTAGAACTACTATCCTTAACAAGAGGGTGATGAGGTAAATAAATTGTTTGAGAAGTACCAATATCAGAATACTCCTGAACGCGTTCCATGTGCCCTAACTGTTCATATTCAGTTAGAAATTCATCGTATTCAGAGTACAAAGAGGAATTCTTAAGCAAACGAGCATGTCCCCTTTTTAGGACAAATTTTGCTCTATTCAAAGAATTACCAATATCTATTGAAGGGCCGTTCCTAAAAGGCAAACGTACCATATACCGTCCCGATGGTAAACGTTGATGAGTCGATAAGAAACGCTGCTCACAATTCATCTCATCAGAGGTCAAAAGTGATCTGGTTGTAGGTTCCTCCATCTCCCAGAATCTGAGCCAGTCGTCATGAAGGACTTCCTCGGTTATAATTTGATGAGCTGTGATAGGTACAGTCCAGCTGGTAGTCTATTTATGGACTGGCCCAGAGAAGATCCATCCGAAAACGGTATCTTGACCTGTCAGAGGACCTAACGCACCTTGTCGAAGTCCTGATAAGAGGCAGAATCTAAAAATATCTGCCCCTAAAATAATATCTATACTTTCTGAGATAAATGGATCAGGATCTGCTAACGAAAGCTCCCTTAATTCTTTCTCAACTCCTCCCCCGGTCTTACAGGTGGAGTGTAAGACGTTAAATGTAGTAATACTAACGCCTGCATAAATACGGGTTCGACCATACCCATTTTCGGCAGAAGTAATATTTGAGCTAACTTTTTTGCAGCACCTATCACCTCACCTCCTACACCATAAACTAGTGCATTAACCCTTTGATACTTTGGATTCAAAATTTTAATTAATCTTTCAGATACAAAAGAACACTCTGAACCCTGATCGAGGAGAACTCTAAATTCATGAACCCGGCCATTATCAGCTTGTTCATTAATTACGGCGGTTGTTAGTAAAGTAGAGTGTGCAAGATCGCGTTTATTGTTTAAAAAATAAACGGTGGCGTCACTGTTAATAGATCCTATTGCATTCGAATGATGGACTCCCTTTATTGATAAGGAAGGAGGGGTATCCGATACCTCCTTTATTATTACTCCTGAATTGCTAGTTACGGCCACTTGAGAA
Source organism: Andricus curvator (assembly GCA_932195095.1). NCBI lineage: Eukaryota > Metazoa > Arthropoda > Insecta > Hymenoptera > Cynipidae > Andricus > Andricus curvator. The sequence goes on along the minus strand of CAKNYM010052328.1, from coordinate 6,104 downwards.
CTGATCGCGAGCGTGTCAGGTGCAGTCAACGCCGGCGTTGTGGAAGTAAAGTTTGGATTGGATTTGAATTCAAAATGTAGCAACGTGTTGTGTTTGCGATGGCACTTACCACATGTATGCTTGCTGGAACAATTAAATGGTTTATGGTCTGACGTTAGGCATTTTAAACAACAGTGGTGTCGCAAAGCAAGTTCCTTGCGTTGGTCAATCGATAATTCTCTAAATTGTTTACATTTGAATAAATGATGACTCTCTTTGCACATTAAACATGTAGAGTTGGTAGAGGCATTGTGACCTTTAACTGACTGCCCTTTATTATTCTTACCCTTTTCCGTGAAATTCGATTTTGATTGTAGAATCGCTTCTAAAGTGCGAATGCGTGTTGCTAAAAAATCATCTAATTTTTTGAAAGTAGGATAGTCAGTCTCAGATCCCAAATGCTTCTCCCATTCCTTCAAAGATGACATATCCAATTTACCCACTGTCCAAAAAAACATAAAATCATCCCAATGCTGAGTTGATTGATTTAAATTCTTTAAACATTTTAAAGCTTCATTTGTAGTATCGCGTAACACCCTCAATTGCACTACAGAATTATTTGAGACATTCGGAATAGACGCGATTGCTTGCAAATGAGCATTAATCAGAGCGCGTTTATTGTCGTAGCGGAGTTTAATTGTATCCCAAGCAGTAGTGAAATTCGCATCGGTCACTGTTACGTGTTTAATCACATGACTAGCGTCACCTATCAAAGAAGTTTTCAGATAATGTAAACGAGACACATTGGATAAAGAATCGTTATTGACAATCAACGCTTCAAATAGATCACGAAAAGTTTCTCAATCAACATAATTGCCTGAGAATTGAGGTAACATAATTTTAGGTAACCTAGGAATAGTAGAATCTTGTCAACTTACGTTTTCTCGTATTGATTGATTAGCTGTCAAAACATAAATATAAGAGGATACGTAGAGCAACCTTACGCGTTTATACAATCATAATGAGACTGTCCCAGCCTAATGCGAAGGTGACAGCTGAAAACTTCGTAGAGTGCGAAGTTGAACACCGTAAGACTTGCCTTGTAGACACTCTTCGTTACAAAGCGAAGCTTTAATTCTCCATATGAACACAAAGTAGTAGAAAGACAGCTATTAACAGCTGATTGGTCTGGAGACTGGCAGCAGTAGAAAATCGATGAAGGCAGAAATGATAGGAGCATCTGAAGATAACGTTCCCTTGAGTAGCAATGAGATGGATGATAAACAGCAAGCGGTGAAGAGAGATGCAATCATGGTTCACAATAAGCATGGTCGTGGTTTTCCTCATGTATGTGTGCCGTCATTCACGCACGCAACGCACACGAACAGTAATATGTCTCACTCCGAATATCTTTCTCCACTTAATCTTTCGATCACTGCACTGTTCGAAATTCTCTTCGTAAGTATATGACACTATATCCAAAAAAAGGCCACAAAATTGTGAGAACAATTTTTCGCACCAATATTCCAGGTCCAAATCAATTGAGCGAACGTCGCACTTGAAATTCAAATGTAACGACTTTCCACGTCATACTGGTTTTCTCGACAGTTTGTCCTGGCGAACTTTTGTAACTCGATTTTAAAACCAATTTTTTCACTTTTTGAGTTAATTTTTCCCTACACTCCCACATCCGGCCCAAAGGACCAAAAATTTTAGCATTATTAGTAATTAAATGTCTATAGAAATCATCTAATTATTAACTATTCATGCACGGATTCGAGAGGGAAAATCTGCAAAGATAACAGTTATAATTTGGCAGTAAGATATACAAAAGATCACTTTATTGTTATCCTTTTAACGAGCTGCTCATTAAGTTCACAAAAGTTTCACACATGCGAGGTTTTTAATTAATAACGTTTTTGTACTTAGGTTCATGAGCCCATCATGACCTGCACGGTGCTCGGTAATTCGCACACTGACCTGTATTTGTATTGTATTTGTATTGTATTTGTATTAATTAGTAGCTCTTGTGCATGTTAGGGTAGAAATAAAGAGGGAAAAACTGTGTGTAAAAGAAATACTTTGCAAAAGTTAATGAAAACAAAAGGCAATTCGAAGATGAAATGTTCAAGAACTAAATATGAGAGTTTACCAGTGAGTAATTTCAAGAGTTGGTCGGACAAGTTCACACACACACTCAAATATGCAAAATGATTGCGAATAAATATATTCAAGCGCTCTTACATTTTCATATTTCCATATATTCCAAACAGTACGTATGTTTCAATACCAATGCATATTATGACTTGTAATAATATAAAATTTAAATTATACGTTACTGAGGGCAGCTGAGAATAAAATTTAATGCAAAATAAGAAACAAATATTAAAGTAATCATGATAAATAAAATTTGTACTTTATTTTGCAATATATGAGTAAGCAATCCCAGGCAGAGGTACATAAATAAATGTAATATACATTTGATATAAGTGTTGAACATAATGTAGAAAAGTTCACATTGTGGAGAAAATCGAGTGCGAAGCACGAGATACGTGATGAGAATGTTTTCGTTCAAGCCTAAGGAGCTTTAACAAAAGAGAATTCACAATCACGAAATGACGGCTGTCAATGCTTCGACCATTAATTTTCGAAGATCTGTGCACAAATGTGGGGGAAATACAAAGACCGAGCGCGTACCGCGAGGTGTATACATTATCGAGATCGAAGCGCGAGATACATATATAGTCGAATCTGGATTTAGTGATTCTGGATTCAGTGTTTCCGCCGCGGGGATGGGTGAGAGAAGCTGCGGGGGGATGTGCAGTGTTCACTCAGGCGTGACAAAACAGAGAGAGAAACAGGAGAGAGACAAGACAGTTCCGAGACTCTAGACTTATGGTCACCGTCAGCCCCAAAACCGACACTAAATCCAGATTTGACAGTATTATCGAGCACGAAGAAGGAGAACCAACAGTCGCGCTCCCTAGGCGCGCTGAAACTTGCGAGCAGCGTGCGATGAGAATGTGCCCAAGCGGCGGGCAGATTTCATCTATTATGCTTTGCAAATTTTCAAGATTTATTGATCATTTAAACCATTGTCATGATCAAATTAAGAGTTTGGCCATTTTTCAAAGAATAGGCTCAATTTGTTTACGGAATCTATAAATAAAGTTTTTTCAATAGCTCTTTCTTATGATACTTTAAGTGTTGCCGCCGAGCAAGAAATCACGAGGAACGAAACCAGACGGAACGAGACATGCCTGCTGTCTCGGTATTTCTCGTCTCGTTCTGCCTCGTATCATTTTTCCTCGTCTTGTTTTGTCTTTCCTCGTTTTCGCCCCGGTTCTTCCAGCACTTCGTGACAGGCGTGCGCTAGCGGAGCGGACAGCTCGCCGGAGCCTTCTTTTGCCACTCTTGCGCTAAAGCTAATTGGCGTTCTTTAATGAATAGTCAAAGTTGAAATATGATCACATATTATACTTGTCTGTCCATTACTGATCAATTTGATATCAAACCCGACTATGTTTTGATTTTTTCAAAGATTTAACTTCACTATATTAGTATGTTATTTTGTTATTATTAAAAATTTATGCGGCGAATTATAACAGTAGCAGATATGAAACAGAAAGGTAAAAATACGCATATTTTTAAGTCCTTTGGAGTTTAAATAATTTAACACTGATTTAATTTTTTATATTTTAAAGTAGAATTTAAAAATTTTGTGGCGTCTAATTTCTACGGATGGTAAATAAAATATATTTGGCGGGACATTTAAAAAAATCGAAAGTGCGTACCTACTTAAATCACTTTGACTACTACATATTTTTTTAATTTTATGAAATTTTAATGTATAATGAGGGATAAGTAATAAATAAGTCAGTAATAAGACTCACATAAAATCATATGATGAGAACACAATTGATTTTATAATTCACACATACGAAATTCATGTATGTATATTTGTATATTAATTTATATAAAAAATTTGACAAATCGGAAACGCCTGAGCTCAGGACAAAATACCCTTCGTCACAGACATTATGTCCCCGGCACGTAGAAATGACAAGAGAAAATTTTTGTCAATATACCACTAGAATTTTTGAATTACATATTTTCGGATTATTTGTTTTATCCTGATAGATTTGATATCAAACACGATATTTTTTCATTTGTAAAAACGTTTAGAACAGAAGTATGTGTACATCGAAAAGAAAATGTGTAGCCCAAATATTTAAAGCTGCTGGGTGGTGCAAACAAGGCCAACAAGCAGAAAAAAAATTCCGAGGGTATCACAGGTACATCCAGGATTCCAGGTGGGCAAGCGATTGCAGCTACTTTACAGCTACTAAAAATTGTACGTTATCTTTTAGACTCTGATAGAACCTTTTGATTTATTTCGAAATTGGCTGTACATTTTTTTTAATTTGAAAATGTACTAAATGGGATTTTTCCGAAAATATCAATAAATCAAAATTGTTCAGGTCGATAAGTTATAAGAAATATCCGTACACACTTTTCCCTGTCTTGCGTATTTTTTCGGAACTTTCGCAAACATATGAATGGAGTTGACTATCATTCAGGGTATCCAGCGATTCTTAGGAACAAAATTTAAGGTCTTTTCCAGGTTTTACAGGTCAAGAAATAGAGTTTTTCCAGATCTCCAATTTATAAAGAAAGCAGACCCATAAATAAACAAATTCTTAATTTTTTGCGAATATAAGTCGGCTTTGTGAACTCTGGGAATATATTTCAAACTCTGTAAAGTCATTGAAATCCTTCAAATCTCCAAAATCTTTGTGAGATCTTTGAAATATTTTGAAAAATTCTTGCATTCCTTGAAATACTCATATATGGAAGTTTTTAAAATGTATGTGAAATATTAAAATTTCTGTGAAATGTTTTCGAATTTTGTGAAATATTTGTAAAATCTTCCTAAAGTATATCTGTTTGAAATCACTGGAATATTTGAAATCTCTTGAAATCTTGTAAACAATTTTGCAAACGTTTCAAATATTTGAAATGTTTGTGAAATCCTTGAAATATTTTGAAAACTTTCTGAATTCCTTGAAATCTTGAGATCTTGAAATTTCTGTAAAACCTTTCGGAATTTAGCAAAATCTTCGAAATCTTTGTAAAATTTTTAGAAATGTTATAAAAACGTTATGAATTCTTTCAAATATTTGTGAAATCTTGCTGAAATATGTTCTATTAATTTGAAAATATTTGAAAAGTTTGTGCAATCCTTTCAATATTTTGAAATTTTCGTAAATTCCTTGAAATCTTTTGAAGTATGCAAAATCTATGCGAGTTCTTGAAATCTGTGTGAAATCTTTTGTAATTTTAAAACAAAATTTTACAAAATCTTTGAAATCTTTATGAATTCTTTGAAATATTTGTGAAATCTTCCTGGAATGTTTTGTATTTGTTTGAAATCACTCGAATATTGGAAATCGCTTGAAACCTTATAAACAATTTTGCAATCGTTTCAAATATTTAAAATTTTTCTGAAATCTTTGAAATATTTTGAAATCTCTCTGAATTCCTTAAAATCTGGAGATCTTGAAATTTCTATGAAATCTTTTGTAACTTTTTGAAATTTTTGCCAATTCTTCGAAATTTTTGTGAAATGTTTAGAAATATTTTGAAAACTTTATGAATTCTTTGAAATCTTGCACCAGTTTTGGAATAATCGCGAATGTTATTTTTTCGTCTTAATCTGCATAATATACCTCATTTCCACAATTTCTTCAGATTTTTCATTTAAGTTTATACAGGGGAAATTAAATTTTTTATAAGGACCTGAAAATGAAAAAAGTATAGAAGCTCTATAAGTAACTTTTTTTCAGCATAGAAAAACATTCTTATGTTCAAAACGTACTTCCAAAAAAATTGAGAAGATCAGATCGTTGAAAATTACGAGTTGCTGAATTTTTTACATTAACTCGTCACTCTTAACGATCTGATCTTTTCAATTTGTTTGGAAGTACATTTTGAAGATAAAAAATCTGCCCGCTTCGCGGGCACATTCTCATCGCGCGCTTCGCAACTTTCAGCGCGCCTAGGGCGCGCACCTGTTGGATCTCACGCTTCGCGCTCGATTATATGTTTATCTCGCGCTTCGCGCT
>CAKNYM010052327.1:362122-380422 GCA_932195095.1 Andricus curvator | reverse complement strand
CCCCCCCCCCCCCACACAGTAACAGAAGTATTGGTGGGACTGACGTTACAGATAGACTATCCACCGTACGACGAATAATCACTTAACTTGGACATGATTTCGGCTCGCAAAACAAATTTCGCGCATAAAGGTGATAGTTGGGTGTACAATCTAAACATGAATAATACAAACAATAAAGTAGCCTCGGAATGGACTGAAACTTGGATCGACAAAATGCATACACACGGTAAACGTAAAGGTCGAATTTCAGGCGATGAATGGAGACTGGGTGTCTGGAATGCTAGAGGAGTGAATGACCTTAAAATAAGAGAACTACGAGAAACTATGCATGCAAGGAAACTAGATATTTTATGTGTACCTGAGACGAAGAAAAAGGGTTGCGAATGTAGAAACATAGAAAATGGGGTGTTGAAAGGCGGTTTTGAAATATGGTCAGGAGTAGGTAGTGAATCAAATCGTAGTCAAGGGGTCGGTTTAATTATGAATGAAAAAGCAAGACAGCATCTCAAAGATCATGATTTTGTATCTCCCAGATTGTTGTGGGCTAGAATGAAGGTAGGAATCAGAAGGTTATTTATCATAGCGTGCTACGCCCCAGTTGACAGTGAGCCGCGAGAAGTCAAAGACGCTTTCTGGGACACTCTAAATGACACAATAAGTACTTGCGATCAAGGTGAAAGAATAATTCTGCTAGGAGATATGAACGGATGGGTCGGCGTTCAACGTCAGGATACAGATACAGAAAGGGTACTAGGTAAATTTGGGGATCCAAGAAAAAATTATAACGGGGAAAAATTAGTTAGCTTATGCTTAGAAAAGGGCCTATTTATTACCAATACTTGGTTTCGACATAAAATGATCCACACGTACACTTGGTGTAAAGGAAATAACCGCAGTATAATTGACTTCGTTATTGCAGATGAAAGACTAAGAGAACTAGTTATAGATACAAGAGTCATGAGGGGATCCGAATGCAATACTGATCATTATCTTTTAATCTCTAAAATAAACTTAGGCCGGGGATGGAAAAGAAAGAGAACAGAAAAAACGAAACAAACTCGAATAAAGATTGAAAATTTACAGAAACCGGAAGTGCGAATAGAGTTTCAAAATAAGTTAAGCGAACGCATTGGTAGGGCAACTTGGGAAGAGCTTACGAGCAATAAAGATATAGAGGGCGCGTGGGCTTTATTACGGGATACCATTGTTAAAACTGCAATTGAAGTGTGTGGTACGGCAGTGGTAGGAAGAAAGTCTGGTGATGCATGGTGGAATGATGAAATTCAAGCAGCCCAGCGAGAAAAGAAAAAAGCGCACACGAGAACATTAAACATGACAGGTCTTAGCGATGAGGAGAGAAATAGACTCAAAAATGATTACAAAGACAAAAAGAGGAAAATGAAACGACTAGTCAAGGAGAGTAAAGAAAAAATCAGAACAGAAGAAGAGAACAAAATACAAAACGGCTTTGGAGGAATAATGAAACTACTATATAAACAGATGAAGGAAAGTAAAAGTACAGAGATTGCGAGCATGAGAAACAGCAAAGGTGAAATGCTATATGATATAGACGGGATAGTAGACGCTTTAAAAGACTCTTTTAAAGAACTATTAGGAGGTGAAGATATAGGACAACAAAACTGCGACATAGAACATAATGCATTAGAAAACCCAATTGAAAAAGTCTGTGTCACTGAGGTCCGAGACATAATTAAGAACTTGAAAAATGGTAAGGCTGCTGGCATAGACAGTATTAGTGCTGAAATGCTCAAATACGGTGGCGAGTACATACCTCACAGGTTGTGCGAATTGATAAATTTATGTATCGAGACGGGGAAAGTCCCAGACGATTGGAAAAAAGCGATTATCGTACCAATATACAAAAGAAAGGGAGATAAAAACAACTGCAGTAATTACAGAGGTATCAGCCTACTAAGTACCGTAAGTAAAATATACTCAAAAATACTTATTCGTAGGGTAATGGAAATCACAGAAGAAAAAATATGGGAAGTCCAAAGTGGATTTATGCCAGGAAGATCATGTACAGATCAGATATTTAGCCTAAGACAGATCACAGAAAAAAGCTTGAGAGTAGGAAAGAAAGTTTTCTGTGCATTTATTGACCTAGAAAAAGCATTTGACACGGTAAATAGAAGTAAACTTTGGGAAGTTCTTAAAGAATACGGAGTAAATGGAGGGCTCCTGCAAGCAATAAAAACAATATATACAGGTAGTAAAGCGAGCGTAAGGGTAAACGGGAAACTGAGTGACTGGTTCGATATTACACAAGGCGTGAAACAAGGATGCGTTATGTCCTCGTGGCTATTTATCATATTCATGGATAAGTGTCTAAGAACTGCACTCTTCGACGAAGAAGGTGTAGATCTCCAAACAGTTAAGGTACGTGGGTTAGCTTTCGCAGATGACAAGATTGTTATGGCAGAATCAGTCGAGGACTTGCAAAGAATGTTGAATAAACTTCATACAAGCATGAAGGACATGGGACTCAAAATTAACGTAAATAAAACAAAAATCATGGTGTTTGAGGGAAAGAGTGAGAAAACAATGTGCAACATTGTCCTAAATGATGAGAGATTAGAACAAGTTGACAAGTACGTATATCTAGGTAGTCTATTCACTAGCGACGGAAAAATAGATGGGGAGTTAGATAGGCGCATAAATAAGGGTAAACAGGTTATCGGTAGAGCAGGGTCCATCCTAACAAATAAAAACATATCAAAAAAAGCTAAAATGGCCATACACAATTCTATATTCGTACCGACTGTACTATACGGTAGCGAGACATGGACCTGTCAAGAAAAGGACAGGAGTAAAATTAACGCGATCGGCATGAAACCTCTGCGCATAATATGCGGGAAAACACTAATGGACAAAGTCCGAAACGAGACAATCCTCAAAGAATGTGGTGCAAAAGAGACAATAGTTGACACATGGGAAAGAAATCAGTTAAGATGGTTCGGACATCTTGAAAGAATGAAAGATGAGCGACTGACCAAACAAGTGTACAAAGGTAAAGTAAATGGCAGAATGCCCAGAGGTAGACCGCCGAAAGAATGGTTAGAATCTGTAAATGAGACATTAATCCGTAGAGACATAAGAAGCCATAGGAACACAAGAGCTTGCATGAAAAAATGCATGGACGTGAAGGAAGCTAGAGTAGTATGCCAGGACAGAAAAGTGTGGCGACAAATAGTTTGTAAACAGAGTGACAGTAGAATGAATGACGCCTGAAACAAAGACCTTGGATACTAATGGGCCCAAGTGGGGAACCATACATAACAATTTTGTGAGGCTCTTCACTTGGGGTGATCGCTAGAGAGATTGATCAGCAGCCTGGGTCGGAGCAGTGTTGCGGAGTAAACGTGTCATTTAAATAAATAACACGAGAATTCCAGATCAATCTAAAATATATATACCTAACACTTATATGCCTGTCCACCTCATACCTATATTCCTACCTACCTTATACCTATATACCCACATGCACACTACTATTCTCCAACCGAGCAAGTCACGCCTACCCCGAAAGGGAAATGGCTTAATGGTATAATAATAATAATAAGGAATTCACGGAATTTAGGGAATTCGCGAAATCTGAAGAATTCACGAAATTCAAGGAATTCACGGAATACAAGGAATGCACGGAATTCGAAGAATTCACGGAATTCGAGGAATTCACAGAATTCGCGAAATTCAAGGATTTCACGGAATTCACGGAATTTATGGAATTCATGAAATTCATAGTATTCAAGGAATTCAAAGGTTTCACGGAGTTGAAGGAAATCACGGAATTGGCATAATTCATAGAATTCACGGAATTAATGGAATTCACGGAATTCATGGAATTCTAGGAATGGATGGAATTCAAGGAATTGATGGAATTCAAGGAATTTACGGAATTCATGCAATCTAAGGAATTCACGAAATTCAAGGATTTCAAGGAATTGAAGGAAATCGCGGAATTCGCGGAATTCATAGAATTCAAGGAATTCAAGGAATTCGTGGAATTCATGAAGTTCACGACATTTTAGGAACTTACGGAATTCAAGGAACTCACGAAATTCAAAGAATTCGCGAATTCAAGGAATTCACAAAATTCAAGGAATTCACAAATTCAAAGAATTTACGAAATTCAAGGAATTCGTGGTATTCAATGAATGCGTGGAATTCAAGGAATTCATGGATTTTGATGAATTCACGGAATTCATGGAATATAAAAAATTCGTCCAATTCATGGTATTCATTGAATTCACAGAATTCAAGGAATTTACAAAATTTAATGAATTCAGAGAAGTCAAAGAATTTATGGAGTTCAATGAATTCACGGAATTCAAGGAATTCATGGAACGTGAATACCGAGAATACCGAGAATTCCGTAAATTCATTAAATTTCATGAATTCAGTGAATTCCGCGAATTCCATTAATTTCATTAATTCAGTGAATTTCCTAAATTCAATGAATTCCTTGAATTCCGCGAATTACTTGGATGGCACGAACTTCTTGAACACCGTGAATTCCATAAATTCCGTGATTTCCCCGAATTCGATTTATTCCGTGAATTCCTTGAATGCCATACATTCTGTCAATTCCTTGAATTCCATAAATTCTGTCAATTCCTTGAATTCCATATACGAATTCCATGAGTTCCATGAATTCCGTTAATCCCATAAATTCCGTGAATACCATGAATCCCGTGAATTCCAATAATTTCGTGAATTCCATGAATTCCGTGAATTCCATAAATTTAGTTAATTCCGCGAATTGTATGAATTCCATGAATTTCGTGAATTCCATAAATTTCGTGAATTCCATAAATTTCGTGAATTCCTTGAGTTTCATGAATTCCGTGAATTCCATAAATCCCGTGAATTCCATGAATTCAGTGAATTACATGAATTCCATAAATTTCGTGAATTCCGTGAATTCCATGAATTCTGTGAGTTCCGTAAAGGACCCCGCACCAAATGTACAGAAAAAAGCCTTATGATAAAAAATTCTAAAAAAAATTTTTTCTTGTATTTTCGAACCTGCAAACTAAAAATTCGAAAGAAAAATGTCAGAAAGACGGGCAGTTTTTAGACAAACACATGTCCAAAATTTCGATTTTTACATGTATTTTAATGGAAAAATGCTTATTTTAGCAAAATATTTTTTTCCCTCAAAAACGCTATGATAGATTTGACTAAAACTTTTATATTTTGACGATCAGGCGTACCGAATCAAAAGATTCATACCCACGAACTAGAAAGATAAATGATTCTTTGGGTATACCGCATGTTTTGGGGGTGTTTTTGTACCCTCAACATCCAAGTAACATATGTAAATCATCATTTCTTAGTAACTAAAATCAATAGAGATTTTTATTCAACTGCTACGACATGAAACGACTTTCCAATAAGTGGAGTAAACGTTCATAGCAAGAATATGTTTTGACCTAATTTTAGGGGATGTTTTACCGTCCCTTAAACAATGACTCTGAAGTTCGTAACGCATTAATCAATAACGAATAATAATTTTATTTTTAAATCCATGAAAGCTGCTATTTTGTGACAGAAAATAGTCGCGCACAACCCTAAAAACTTCTTAAAGCACTTTCAACCCCTCATCAGATATAAAACTCAACCAAGCTACCCCTAAATATTTTTAAAATTCAACAAAACCAACCTAATTCAAAAATCCGCCCAGTTTTTGCTGATAATAATTTCAATTGATGCCAAAGGGGCACACATGAAGTCTCAACCCTTCAGCACATGTAGAACTCACCCCAGCCACCCCCAAATATTTTAAAAATTCAATGAAATCACTCTAATGCAACAATTACCCTCATACAACAGGTTTGCAGAGTTCCCACATAAAAGTACTGTTGCAACTTATTGGTACAGTTTCGTACAAGTTACAACAGATTGTCTCAGATTGGTACAAGTCCGAGTTTATGAATATTTGAATTTCCCGTGTAAAAATATTTTCATAAGTTATTGGTAAAGGTTAGAACAATATTAAAACTTTTTCGTGTAAAAATAGTCTTACAACTTAATCGTACAGGTTGAAACGAGTTAAAGCAGGTTTGTACAGGTTGGTACCAGTTGCTATTATTTATTTTCTTACATATTATGAGTGTATTTATATTTCAATTATTACTACCGTCAATATCGCTTTAATATAAGTGCACTTGACTTATATTTTTTGTTATCAATTTTAACGTGTTTGGAAAAGTACGGTGTGAATTATCTTTGGTTATTTTCTGCCTTAATCTTGAAGTTTTGAAACATTTTTTTGCCCATTTGGCATCAACTGAAAACATTTTCAGAAAAATCCTGGTGTACTTTGAAATGAGGGTGATTGTATTAAATTTTAAAAATATTTAGGGGTTGCTGGGGTGAGTTCTATATGTGCTGAGGGATTGAGACACTTTTTTGTCCCTTTGGCATACTCTGAAAACATTATCAGAAAAACCTGGCGTATTTTTGAATTAGGGTGCTTTTATTGAACTTTTAAAATATTCGGGGGTTGCTGGGGTGAGTTCTATATGCGCTGAAAGGTTGAGACGTTATGTGTGCCCCTTTGGTATCAATTGAAATTATTATCAGCAAAAACTGGGCGGATATTTGAATTAGGTTGGTTTTGTTGAATTTTAAAAATATTTAGGGGTAGCTTGGGTGAGTTTTATATCTGATGAGGGGTTGAAAGTGCTTTAAGAAGTTTTTAGGGTTGTACGCGACTATTTTCTGTCATAAAATAGCAGCTTTCATGCATTTAAAAATAAAATTATTATTCGTTATTGATTAATGCGTTAGGAACTTCAGACGTATTGTTTAAGGGATGGTAAAACATCTTCTAAAATTAGGTCAAAACATATTCTTGCTATGTACGCTTACTCCACTTATTGGAAAGTCGTTTCATACCGTAGCAGTTGAATAAAAATCTCTATTGATTTTAGTTACTAAGAAATGATGATTTACATATGTTACTTGGATGTTTAGGGTACAAAAACACCCCCAAAAACATGCTGTATACCCAAAGAATCATTGATCTTTCTAGTTCGTGGGTATGAATCTTTTGATTCGGTACGCCTGATCGTCAAAATATAAAAGTTTTAGTCAAATCTATCATAGAGTTTTTGAGAAAAAAAAACATTTTGCAAAAATAAGCATTTTTCCATTAAAATACATGTAAAAATCGAAACTTTTGACAAGTGTTTGTCTAAAAACTGTCCATCTTTCTGACATTTTTCTTTCGAATTTTCAGTTTGCAGGTTCAAAAATACAAGAAAAAATTTTTTTTAGAATTTTTTATCATAAGGCTTTTTTCTGTACATTTGGTGCGGGGTCCTTTAGTGAATTCCGCGAATTCCATAAATTTGGTGAATTCCTTGAATTCCGTGAATTCCATTAATTCCGCGAATTCCATAAATTTCGTGAATTTCTTAAGTTTCATGAATTTTGTGAATTCCATTATTATTATACCATTAAGCCATTTCCCTTTCGGGGTAAATTCCATAAATCCCGTGAATTCCATGAATTCCATAAATTTCGTGAATTCCATGAATTCTGTGGTTCCATAAATTTAGTGAATTCCATACATTTCGTGAATTCCATGAATTTGGTGAATTCCATGAATTCTACGAGTTCCATAAATTTAGTAAATTCTGCGAATTTCATAAATTTTGTGAATTCCTTGAATTCTATTAATTCCGCGAATTCCATGAATTCCATAAATTTCGTGAATTCCTTTACTTTAATGAATTCCATGAATTCCGTGAATTCCTTGTGCACAATTTTCGATTTATAAACGCTACAATAAACGGAATAAAACAGTATTTCAAATTCAAATTTAAACATAATATTTGCCTTTTCAACCTAAAAAGATGAATTCCCAACCAAAAGTGTCATAGTTTATATTTCAATAAAAAAAGATGTAATTTATAGAAAAAAAGTTTTTTAAAAAAAAAGACGAATTTCCAACAAATAAAGATTTTTCACTAAAGAAAGAAAATTGTACCTAAACTATTGAACCTTCAAGCCAAAAGACGAATTTTCTCTACAATAATTGAATTTACAAACAAAAAATATGATGCATTTTTACCCAACAAAAATGGTTAACGCTGAAAATTCTAGCATGACGTCATGGTTATGACAGGGTAGGTGCAAATGTCAGGAAGGTTAGCATAGTTGGTACATGTTTACAATAAAATAAGATATACCATATACCAAATACCACTTAATAATTTAATTTAATGTCCTGTATTGTTTGATAATTACCAAGAGAATTGAAGCAAACCGCTACGATGAAGGTCAGGGTAACAAGAAAGATGTTCATCGTCGGTGAATGGAAGATACTTTTTTTATAATGATTTGGAGAGTTTCGTCTACAGTATAACCAACGAATATGCTGAAATTTCAGTAAAATATTTGTACCAGTCTTTATCTTATTTTCCATACTAAATTTTATCGGAAATTTCACAGAACTGCGACGAAGCTATTTTTAAAATGAGCGACCTCACGACTTGGGAAGAGATACGGAATTGCATTGAGTACAAGTTCATAAATTTTTTATGTTTTAAAGCCTCGTGTAAACTATTTGAAATTAAATAAATTGTCTTAGTATTTGCCAGATTTTTTAAAAACATTTGTAGAAATGATTTCAAATCTCATTTTTCACAATAAAAAAATCCTATGAAACCTTTCAAAATGTCAAAAAGCTTTGACATTTGTTTACGTGAATCATCAAAAATTACATTTTTCAAAATCTTTCTGTATTTTAAATTATATTTTACTATAAATCAATGAAAAACCGTTTCAGAATCAGTATTTGCAAAACATTTTTTGTTTATTTTTTGACCAAAATACAAATAATTCTTGATCTTCTTCGACTGATGTTTCACTTCTATGTTAGAAAGATGGTTTTGGATAAGGTTTGAAACAATTTATTCAAAAATTCTGAAAAAGCATGAAGGCAAACACATACCGAACATATTTTTGAAAAAGGAAAGCGCGATATTGCTTCTTCTGGGGTTTGAAATTAAAGTTTCACAATTGTTAGTTAATGATTGAAATTGATTAAAATAATTGGAATCCATTAATATTCAGCTTTCATTAAATCTTTGATCGTTTCACATTTCTTTCAGTATATTATACTTACAAGTAGGCTTCAGAAAACTTGCCAGAATGTGTGTAACTAATGAATACCCATGAAATTTTTTCATTGTATATATACTAGTCCCTATCTCATTGGGCCTTACAAGCTGTTATCAACCTTTTCTAATTTGTCAAGTCACAAGAAAATTATTTTCGTTTCGTTGAAGGTTCAGACATTTGAGAACAAGGTTAAAAAACACATTACAATTTATTCCAAAAAATATTGTCCATCTGGTAAATCGACTAAGCTATGCATCGGAAACTATATTGAACCACATAATTATTGAATTTTAATTTTTCTTTTGTGTGGTAACATGAATTGATTACTGACATTAATATTATGTCATTTGATATTGGCCATGATCTGTACAATCAAACTTTATTCATGTTTCATAGCTTTGTTACAATTGAGTATTCTAGCATGACATCATGGTTATGACATATTTACAATAAAATAAGATATACCAAATTTAAGGTTGGAGCAGCGGATCGATTTGATCAGAATCGGACACTATTGAACCACATAATTATTGAATTTTAATTTTTCTTTTGTGTTGTAACATGAATTGATTACTGACATTAATATTATGTCATTTAATATTGGCTATGATCTGTACAATCAAACTTTATTTATGTTTCATAGCTCTATTACAATTGAGTATTCTAGCATGACGTCATGGTTATGAAAGAATAGGTGGAAATGTCAGGAAGGTTAGCATAGTTGGTATATATTTACAATAAAATAAGATATACCAAATTTAAGGTTGAAGTATCGTATCGATTTGATCGGAATCGTGCACTATAACTTAAAATGTTGGATAGTCGATTTTATTTCGTGAAAATAAAAGGTCTTCAACCGATAAAAGGATAAAACATAATTGCGCAAATACATCCACGAAATTTAGAAAAAACTAATAAAGTTAGAAAACTTGAAAAAGCTCCCGATTTTCGTGTTCTTGGAAAGAAAAAAATTATTATTGTACTAAATGCTAAGGTGTACTATTATTTTCTGTTTCAGGTACGTATGACTCATACAGTGGATTATTTCCTATTTCAAAATAGAACTTGATCATCGTATTCGGATTGGTATGTAAAAGATGGTTTTGGGCAATTTCAGTCCCCTGAAATCAACATTTTTTATTTGGACTGAGTTTTTTTCAATTATATTCAATTAAACTTTTCAGTAGAAAATCAGGGTGTGCTCTCATCTGCGAAATTTGGAATTTTAGAAGAATTCTTATATACCTGGAAAATCCTTGAAATTTCAGAAAATATTTGTTAAAGACGTTGGAATTTTTTGAAGCGATTTTACGACGAATCTTAAGAAAAGTTTTTTATTATTGTGGTACCTTTCAAAATTTGTTGAAAGTTTCGAAAGCTTTCTACGAAATCTTCAGAAAGTTACAATTTTTTTTGCATTTTTGGGAATCTTTACAAAACCTCTAAACCCTCTAAATATCTTTTAAAGTAAATCGAATTTTTTCTCAAATTGTTTTTAAATTATTCAAAAATTTTCAAGATTATTTTCAGTCAATTTTGGGGAAGGCTTTGAAATGTTTAGGAGTCTTTTTGAAGATTCTCTTGAATTTAGTTTTTAAATAAAAAATCATTTCGAAGTATCAAATATCATTTTTGATTTTTTCAAAGCTTATCAATACCTTTTAAAATGATTTAAAATGTCTTAGTATTTGACAAATTCTTTCAAACCTTCTGTAGAAATCATTTTAAATTTCATTTTGCAAAATAAAAATATCTTTTTTTAATAACCTTTGACACAAGCTAAAACTTTTTACAATTGTGACATTTTCTCGTACAATGAGCTTTCTTGAATAATTGCAAATTTTTATCGAAAACTAGAAAAATGTACAACCGTAAAAAATTTGGAAATCTAAACAGAATTCTATTTAAAAGTAGCTCATCAAGATCCTGAATATGCAATATGCATCGTTGATTTAGAGCTCATTCGCCCATAGCAATTTCGAAAAATTTCACTACTAATTAGATAAGTTTTAACAATTTTGCTTCAGAGAGGTAATAAATTATCTTTTGTATAAGAAAAAAGATATAAATTAAAAATAAAATTCTTTAGACACTCAAGTTCATTCTTCATCAAGTCAAATCATTTTTACAAGGATTGCTAAATAATTGCAATATTCTATGGAACATAAGAAAATTATACAACCGAAAAAAATTCTGAAAATCGAAAACAGAACTACGTGGAAAAGTAGCGCGTGAGGACCCTGAATATTTATAATTAATTTCGAGTCCATTGAGCAATTGCAATTTAAAGAGCCTGAAAGATTTTCATTCATCTTATCTTTGTTCAAACAATCAGAAGAATGAGGAAGACTATGTCACGTTTACAATGTCACATGGCCTTATTGTTTCAAGACAGATAAGAATGCTACACCATAGGTTTATTTTATTAAACTCTCTTTTTCACGTTTTTCATTTTCATAAACTTTCTTTAATTATCATATACAGTCTTAAGTAAATTTATATATTTTTATGTAGCAATTAGTTGCTTTTTACTATTGTACAAACATAATTATTTGGCTGAAAGATTAGGCGAAATTAGTAGCTTGATGAACATTTTTGGT
Source organism: Andricus curvator (assembly GCA_932195095.1). Lineage (NCBI taxonomy): Eukaryota > Metazoa > Arthropoda > Insecta > Hymenoptera > Cynipidae > Andricus > Andricus curvator. Next base: position 368,666 of record CAKNYM010052327.1, on the reverse strand, counting down.
GCAAAAGGATTCCTATTGAGACAAATGGAAATCTTCTCAATCTTAAATTTGAGAGGAAATTCCATTTACTTCAAGAAACATCCTTCCATCACATTTTCAGAATATAAATGGCGGCTCTAATGTGGCCCCTAAAAATACGAAAAAATTACCCGATCCGAAAAAAATGCACTCTACAGAGTAGTGTCCGAGCAGAACTCAAACCCAGCAGTTAAAAAACTGTCAAACTAACAACTCCAGTAGAGATTGGAAATTAAAAAAAACAAGTTCGCAATTCTTTATCCTTTGAAATCTCGTATCTAGAATAATTTAAAAGTAACGAAAGATTACTGAAACCTTTTGATAACGCTGATATATTTTTAAGAACAGAATTATTTCCCAATATTAAAAAATTATTTTAATAGATAGAATTCCTGAAAACAAAACAAGAATTCAACGATCAAATTTGGACAAACACCACAAAATTCCTACCTGCTCTAATTTTTCTTGCCTTGATAAGGGTGCTGTGTGAGCACCGAAACGTTGGTAAATATAGTGCATGCTTTTATATTGTGATTTGATAATAATAAAAATAAAAAAGACGAAAGAAATCAAAAAGAGAAGAAAGGGGGTGTGGTTGGTTGCCTTCTCATTTTGTTTTCCTCTTTTTTATTTTTTTGCAAAGAAACACAAATTTTTTTGTTTTTAGGAATTGCAATAGGAGCATTTTGTGGTGTTTGTTCAAATTTGATCGTTGAATTCTTGTTTTGTTTTCAGGAATTCTATACATTAACTTGATTATTGGACGTTAAATGGGATTTTGAATTTGATTTTAATCTAATTTAAGATTCTTAAATTTCAATTTAGCTAACTTGGATTGAAGGTCATTTCTAACCACCCTTTTTTGAAATGATGTTTTTTAATCAGATCAAAGTTGCATATGGTCCTGAAGCCTTCAGAAAGGTTAAATTATGGTGTGATATCAACCAAAAATTAAGAGGCAGTATCCTTCAGAAAAGGTTTTTGATTGAATGTCGAAGAAATGATGTTTTACCTAAAAAAATATTTTTCTTGGATAACAAATTTCGAGATTTTGCTTTTCACAGTAATTTTTGCAATAGACAATTTGAACATAATTTAAAGAATTTCAAACTCTCAATGCTGAATTCACTGATCAAGGATGTTTCAAAGCATGTTAATTTTTTAAAAGTAAAAGTTTTCAGAATCAAATGTGAATAAGAAGTATGTTTGCCACAAGATCAAATCATTGATCTTTTAAAACATCAGATTTTCCTTAATCGAACATTTTTAAACGATGATAAAGAACATGAGAACAAACTTTCTATTTTGATTGATCAACAAACTAATATTCAAGAGCAAAATTTAAATTTACACAAGATTTTTGAAAAAGAAGATAAGGATCCTTGGTTTGTAAATTTGGCAAATATTCAAATTCCTGATTCAGTTACAGATATTCTCAGATTAGGTAAAGGTTTTAGTAACCATGTGATTAAAAGTAAATCGAAACAAATGATTGAAATAGTCAAAGATGTTGAATCAAGTATACACAAAATTCCAATATTAGATCAACAGGATTTCCGAAACAAGGTTTTACACTTGTCGAAGAGCTTTGTTGATAAAAATTGTTTGCACATTAGTAGTATTGATCGTAAAATATCTGAAGGTTTCAAGATAACGAAAGGTTTCCTTAAAAACAACCCTGATATAATTTGCATGAATACTGATAAAGGCAATATTACAGTTTGTATGAAGAAATCGGATTATATTAGGGATATGGAGGATTTACTTTCCAATCGTGATAACTTTGAATTATTGAATGAAAATCCTTTGGAACAATTCAGAAGAGACACTTTCAAGATTCTAGACAATTGGAGAAAGAAAGAACTTTTGGGAAAGGATATAAGATGGACTGATATAAATACCGAAGACACAGTTCTTGCAAGATGTTATGGTTTTAGAAAGATTCATAAAGATGGCTATCTTTTGAGAGTGATTATTTCAACTATCAACACTCCCACGAAATTTTTAGAACAAAACTTTAATTTGATACTTAAAGACTCAATTACAACTTCCAAATACAAAATTAAAAATAGCTGGGAATTCCAAAAAATTATTATTAAAAAAACTGCTCCTGATGACCATGTAATGATTTCTTTGGATGTTGTTGTAATGTTTCCTAGTATATCCCTTGAATTGGTTAAACAGGCAATTTTAAATAGATGGGATAATATAAAAACACGTACTCGATTAAGTCAAAAAGATTTTATTGAAGGGATAGTTTTCATTATGAACTCAACTTATTTGAAATTCAATGGATCTTTTTATAGGCAAAAATTCGGTACTCCCATAGGTTCAGTCATTTCTCCGATTTTAGCAGAAATAGTTATGGAAGATATGGAGGTCTTTGCTTTCAAGAAACTAGATTTTATTTTGCCCTTTTACTTTCGGTATGTTGATGATACCTTATCACGTGTTCCTCTAGCAAAGTTACAGGCAGTTTTTGATGCTTTTAATAGTTTTCATTCAAAACTTCAGTTCACCCATGAAATAGAGAACAATAATAGAATCAGTTTTTTGGACGTAGAAGTAATTAAGGGTCAGGATGGTAATATTATTACCAATTGGTATAGGAAAAGTACATATTCAGGTAGAATTTTAAATTTCTTTCGGCTCATCCTTTTCAAAACAAAATTGCAGTAATCAAAAACTTAGTTGACAGAGCTCTAGGTTTGTCCCACATTTCATTTCACAAAGAGAATTTGAATATAGTTAGGAATATCCTTTTTCTTAATCATTGCTCACAAAAGTTGATTGAGCAACATATTACAATTAGAATTCAACAAATCAAAAACAAAGTAACATTTTATCTACAGATAATCAGGAAGAATTGAAAGAATATAGTTCGTACAATACTTTTGTTCTTCCTTTTTTTGGTCAAATTTCGAAAGCTATTGAATTTATGTTAAAAACATTTAATATTCATACTATTTTCCGTATACCATTTAAAATGGATTCAATAATAACTTTTGGTATGATCCTTTAGATAAATTTGAAAAAGGTGGTGTTGTTTACAAGATCACTTGCAAGATCTGTAAGATGACTTATGTGGGACAGACTGGCAGACTTTTCAATACTAGGGTGGAGGAACAAAAAAGTGATGTTCGTTTAGGACGTTGTTATAAGAGCGTTCTTGCTAGACATACGAGAGGGTTTGTTCATGTTGACCATGAGTTTGACTGGGATAATGTTGAAATTTTACACAGTGAAAGTAATGAGAGAAAGAGAGAATTCATGGAAATGCTTTATATTAAGAAACAAAATAAGTTGTCTATCAATTTAAAAACTGATTTGGATAAATTAAACAAAAGTTATCCTAGTATGATTCATTACATTTAGCAATACGTTTTCATGGGTCTTGACTTTCTCTCATTTCTTGTTTGTTTATAACGGATTTGTCTTTTGACCCACATTCAGTTGTCAGGTATCGAGGTGATAGCATCGTTATTTCGTCGCTGTTCCTACCTGCTCTAATTTCCCTTGCCTTGATAAAGGTGCTGTATGAGCATCGAAACGTTGGTAAATATTGTGCATGCTTTCATATTGTAATTTGATAATAATAAAAATAAAAAAGACGAAAGAAATCAAAAAGAGAAGGAAGGGTATATGGTTGGTTGCCTTCTCATTTTTCTTTCCTCTTTTTCATTTTTGTGTAAAGAAACAAAAATTTTTTTGTTTTTAGGAATTGCAATAGGAGCATTTTGTGGTGTTTGCCCAAATTTGATCGTTGAATTCTTGTTTTGTTTTCAGGAATTCTATAAATTAACTTGATTATTGGACGTTAAATGAGATTATGAATTTGATTTTAATCTAATTCAAGATTCTCAAATTTCAAAAAATTATTTACCATGAAAGTGTACTCTTTTACCGATAATTTTTAGAAACATTTAAAATTAAATTGAGACATTGGAAGGTAGTAAATTATCCTCTTTGATGTATCAAATCTATTTATTCGTTTGATTCAGAACGAAAATTTTTTTCATTGGTTCTTCGGTGGAACGGTTGATTCGTTGAATAGTAAGCCGTACATTTCTTCAATAAACTTAGTCATTGGAGTATAACGATTTTCACCTGTTTTCATGAGGTCTATCAGAACATTTTGATTGAGTGAGACATCTCCTAGATATAATCGACGTGTAATTTGGTAGGAGTCTACTGCAGCAAGGTATGGCATATCGCCAGTTTTTGCTTTTAGGAACGTAGTTGTAGTCTTTTTTCCGTTTAGGTTTACAAAGTGTCCAGCACCGTTATCAAAGTGAACATCAGTATCCAGTGAAAGATCTTCTGTTACTAAAGAAACGACAACGGGATTGTATGGCAATTTTCCTGCTGAATAACCTAATTCTGTAAGAAGAAATATAAATAGACCAATTTTATTACTTCAAATATTAGCTCGACAAAATATCAAAGTTGATGCAAGAATATAAAAGATTCCTTGTTTCGAGACGAATCGATTGACCTATAATATTAATACATTTTATTATATTTATTATTTATTTTATTATTTTATAGGGAAGTTATGGTTATTTATAATATATTAAAAATCGATTCTTATAGTAAAAATTTTCTCATTAACATAATTCAAAGTTGATGCAACAACAGAAAAGATGTGTTGATTCGAGGCAAATCGATTGATCTATAATATTGGTACACTTTATTGAAGATTAAGGAAGTTATGCTCATTTATAATATTTGAATCATCTGTTTCAAACAGAAAACTTTTTTTCCAGGAAACTAATAATAATTTTATTATCTTCGAACTCGAATTTTTCCTACAATTTTTTGAAAATCCTGCAAATTGAAAAAAGTACCTTAAAATAATCCAGATTCTTTTTTCAAAATTTTGGAAATCTTTTCAAAACTTCTAAATATATTTTAAACTTACTCGATTATTTTCCAAATTATTAATTGTTGAATTGTTATTTATTACTCAGAAATTTTTTTTAAATCTTTTTAAATATGCTCTCAAAATTAATTTTTCAAAATAAAAAATCATTTTAAATTTTCCCAGCGAAGTAAAGAAATTTGTTTTATTTTCTCAAAATCTTTAAAGATCCTTAAAAAGCTGCAAAATTTTATTTCAAAATCTTTGAAAATCTAAATTTAGTTTTTTATTTTTCGAAATATCTTCCACTTTTAAATGAAATTTGAATCTTCGCATAACTTGTAAATATCTCTTAAACTAGTCCAAAATTGTTCACGAAGGTCTACGTGGACAAGGGTGGTTGAAAAATTTGTTACAAAGAATATTTTGTTTTTAACATTTTGTTGGACATCGTATAATCGAATATTCTAAATATCTTTCAATATAATGATTACAAAAATTCGCGTTAATTTTTTAGTTTCAATTGTTTTTTTCTTTAATTCAAGTTGACAAAAACGATTGTTCAAAAAATTTATTATCATTGTTAATAATATTCTCTTTGCCTTATGGTAGAAAGTTGCAGGTTTCTCTTAAATTTTTAACTATTTTTCTAATTTTCACTTGCAAATATAGATGAGATATTATATTGTATGATACTTACCAATTAAATCAAGAAAAACAGCCAGGATTAAGATCAGAGTTCCAAGAAAGATGTCCATCGTCTGTAAATAGAGGAGACTGTTAAGATAAGATGGTTTTTGAAAAGGTTGTAAACCATTTATTCAAAAATTCGGAAAAACATCAAAGTAAACAATTAACCAACATATTTTTAAATTAACAAAAAAAAAATTATAAGCTTTTATAATTTATCAATAAAACCAGATTTATTTAACATATCATTATTTAAATGTAAATTATGGGAATTTTTTATTTTCAGTATTTTAATATTTCAAATTACCGTAAACTGGGGCTAAGCATGCGCCTCTTAGCTTCCGTTCATAATAATAAACTGTTAAATAATAAAATTAAGCAACAATTAGTGAAATTCATTAAAATAATTCAAATCTCTTAATATTTAACATCAATGAGATCTTTGATCGTTACACATTTCTTTCAGTATACTACATTTCTTCTTATACTGTTTTCTTCTGAACCAAATATTTGATAACCAATTTTTGTGTGGATTATTATTGTTTATTTTTCAAAAAAATATAAATTTTGTTGTGTAAAATTTATGGAAGTTAGTATAATGTGATTATCATTTCGTGGAAATTCTTAAAAGTTGAAAGAAATCAGTTATTGCAAAACAATTTTTGATTTTTTTGATATATTATTATAGTTACAAGTAGATTGAGAAAAAATCGCCAAGATGACTAATGAATATTCAAGAAAATTTTTCGATATATATACTAGTCGATATTTCATTAGGCCTTCTAAGTTATTATTCACTTTTTCAGATTTGGAAAGTCATCAAAAACATATTTTCGTTTACTTGAGGGTTCAGAAATTAGAGCACAAGATTGAAAAACACTTTTAACTCTATTGAAACAATAAGCGAAAAATATTGTTAGCTTGTAAGTCGACTAAGTCATGTGCAATAAGCCTTCAAATTTGTAAAGTCATGCG
>CAKNYM010052327.1:295353-362112 GCA_932195095.1 Andricus curvator | reverse complement strand
ATCATGCTAGGTGACCTCTACCTACATAAGGTATTTACGAGTCATTGTTCGGAAGTAAAAAATTTCCACAATCCATCTATTTCAGGTGAGAAAAATATTTTCCTTTAATTGAAGATGCAGACATTCTAGAACAAGGTTGATAAACACTTTAAAATTTATTCAAACAATAAGCGAAAAATATTTTTAGCCTGTATATCGACTAAGTCATGTGCAATAAGCCTTCAAATTTGTAAATTCATCCGAAACATATTTTCGTTCATCGAAAGGTTCCGGAATTTGAGGACAAGATTGAAAAACACTTTTAACTTTATTCAAACAATGATTGAAAAGTATTTTCGACTTGTAAGTCGGCTAAGTCATGCATACGGGATCATGATACGTTATTTGCAAGTTATTGCTCAAAACTAGAAAAATAAGAAATATTTTCACAACTCATCTATTTTGGCTTCCTATATTCAGCATACAAATAATCGCTTTAATAAATTAATCGAAAAAATTTAAAAACTTAAAAATGACTATTTTGACAATAGCAATACGAATTTAAGGAAAAAATCATAAGTATTTTCCATAAGAAAAAAAAGACGTTTTTGTACATTTTATTCAGAATCGTGAACAATTAGCTATAGTATATAAATGAATAATTAGTTTTTACATATCACCTCCCTAAGTCTGTTTTATAGGGTGCCAACAAAACCCCATAAGTGAAAAATTGGCTTTTACGAGTTTTTAGCGCTAAGCATGATTTTTAACGGTTTTTCACAATAAAAATTGTTTATAATACATAAAATATTACTATTATACTGATAATTAGATTATTATATAAATTGTTCAAATAATTTATCATCAGTTTTAGCAATATTCTCTTGGAATAGATTCACAAAGTCGCAGTTTTTTCGACTTTTTCAACTTATTATGAACTTTTCAGCTAGAGCGAACCAATAATGAATTATATTTAACATTAATAATTGAACAATTTATTATTATTTTGAACAATATTCTCTCAGAATAGTGCTAGAAAAAAAAAAACAGGATTCTAATCAGGTTACTATAAGTTTTTAAGAAAAAGAAATAAAACGCATAAAAAGAAAAAATATAAATGAAAATCAATCGGGAGTTTGCGAAGTTTCGTCCCAGTGTCGCAAATTTCGCACATTGCGTTCGAATCTTGCACTATTTAATATTATAATTTGATTAGAGCTATGTCCAGAAGTCTCGTCATTCAGTTGGGACATTGAAAGGAATAGTATAGGTAGATAATAGATATAATAATATATAATATAATAGATCATCCTCTTTGATTTATTAAATCTATTTATTTCTTTGATTCACAACTACAATTTTTTTCATTATAACACTTTATTTTATTAAAAACGAAAGTTCGATGTATAGGTAACGAAAACATTACAAGGGCCATAACTACAATACCGCTAAATTATGTCGGTCACAAAACAAGCAAAATGGAATCTTTACAGCTTTCATTTTTTGTATGGTTCTGGTATTTGTTGGTCAAATTTTAGGGCAAATAGATCAATAACAATTTGCTCCATTGGAACAAAACGTGCTGCATTTGTATTATTAGGATTTATAAAAATTGGTTTATTATTTTTGATATCTCCTAGATATAATTCACGAACATAATTCCCGTCGTCTACCGCAGCAAGAAGGACGCTAACGCCAAGATATGTTGCTAGACATGGAGTTAGTTCATCAATTCCGAGTAGCGATTTGTAACCGTTACCATTTTTGTAGCGAATATCAGTATCATTAGGAAACGTATGTAATGTATGTGTAACGCTTCTGGTATCGAATGGCACATCTTGACTTGATTCTGTAAGAAGAGAGAATTAGATCAATTTTTATTACTTCAAATATCAGCATGACAAAATAGGAAAGCGAATTTAATAAATGAACTTGAAGCGTCGTTCGGCAAAAGGTTGTTAGTGTTAAATTTCGGAAATTAGTTATATTGAAAAGGTATATAGAGAACAGATGGAGAAAACGTTCCTGGTGTACATAGTTAATATTTTTTTAATCCGGTAAGTGTCCTTCTCACGATTTATTACAGCTAAGTAATATCTCAAGAGTACTTTATTCAAATTAAAAAATTAAAAAGTTTGGCAGATGCATCTGTCAAAATCAGCGTTTTTTTGGTACGCACCGTTTCATGGACAATACATACTAAAAATTTGCCATGATTTGTGCATTCATGGACAACATTTTGATCAGTTTCATCATGTTTAAACTTTGAATGACCCCACGCATGAGAGACCAAAGACCAAATCAAGAAAATATACAAAAAATTCACCAAAAAATAACGATATATGAATGTACAGCGATAAAAGAAAAAAAATAGAATTATGTATAAGATATTGTATAGTATGATAATTACCAATATAATTAAAGAAAACCGCCAGGGTGAAGGTCAGAGTAGCAAGAGCAAGAATGATGTTCATCGTCTGTAAACGGAGGATACCACAAAGAAGGCTTTTAAAAAAAGTAATTGAATTTTTAATTAGATTAATAAATTTTTAATAAAATGCAACTTCAATTCATTCAATTCATCAAACCTTCAATTTTGAATTTTCACAAAGAATGTAATTTTTAATCAAGAAAGATGAATTTTTAACCAAATGCTTCAATTTTTAACTATAAAACATGAGTAAAAAACACGAATTTTCAACAAAATAGTTGAATCCTCAACCAAATTGATGATTTTTCAAAAATGAAGATTTATTTTCTGTTCGAAAAGAGGAATGTTCAATAAAATACATAAATTTTGCACACAAAAGTTGCATTTTTCACCCGACGCATTTTCAACAGAAAAAAAGTTTTTTTTTTGTTGAAAATTAATTTATAAACTGGAAATTTAACTATTCCATTTTTGGCTGAAAACTAAAGATGAATTTTCAAAAAAGGATGTTAATTTTCTACGCAAAAAGGCTAATTTTCAAGAAAACAGATGGATTTTCCACAAGACAGTTGAATTTTCAAACGGACAATATGAATTGAGGGAAAATTTAATTTTCTATCAAATATTAAATTTAAAAAAAAGATATTTTAGTTTTTAACCATACTTTCAACCCGAAAATAAGAAATCTTAACAAAAACGTTAATTTTCAACTATATACTTTAATTTTCTACAAAAATCTTGAATTTTCAAACCAAAAATGAAACTTATAATAGTTGATATTTCAACAAACAAAAATTTTAATTTGAAGTAACAAATAGTTTAATTCAACCAAAGAAGACGAATTTTCAACAAAATGAAGAAAAAACAGTAAAAAAATGCGAATATTCAACAAAATAGTTAAAGTTTGAAACAAAGAGATAAATTTTCAGCGAGAAAGATGAATTTTCAACTGATAAGTTCAATTTTCTAATAAAAAACACGAATTTTCAACAGAACACATGAATTTTCAACTAAGAAAAATAAATTTTTCACCAAATGGTTAAATTTTTAACTGAAAAAGATAAATTTGCAACTACAAATGTAATAAATAAATTTTTAGTGAAAAAAAAGTTTATTTTCAACCAAAAAAGAAGCGAATTTTCAACAAAATAATTCCATTTTCAATTAAATTGTGAAATCTTTACCTAAAACAAAAATTTAAACAAAAAATCGAGAAAAAGAGGAAATTTTTTTGAAAGCAGGAGAAAAAACAGATATTCTTTTAAAAAAACTTTTTCCAAATTTATCATTAAGAAACGTACTAAACGTATGTAGAATAATTTAAAAATAATAAAAGATTACTGAAATTTTTTAATAAATCCGGCCGGAGTTAAGAAACATTTTTTCAGACATACATTTTTCAAAATTATATAGTTCTATTTGTTTATTTGTTTTTCAGGTAATGAATATAATTTTTCTATGATTCTTGAGATAATTAAAAAAGAGATGGATTTTAAACTAAAATGATGAATTTTCAAATACAGAAATGAATTTTGAACAAAGTAGTTCAATTTTTAACCAATTAGTTTAATTTGGAACAAAAAAGATGAATTCTCAACGAAAAATTTTGTAGTTGATATTTCAATGAAAAAAGATTTTAACTTCAAATAAAAAATCTTTGAATTCTTACAAAAAAGGTGAATTTTCAAACATCTTCAAAACTAACTCAAATTATTCCCAAAACACATATTTAGAAATTTTTTAAATTATAAAGCTACAAAAGTTTTTTACGAAAACTTCAAAAATTTTCACTTTGTTTGAAAATCTTTTTAAAAACTTCTGAATATCTTAGAAAATGAATCGAATTTTTTCTCAAATTGTTCTCAAATAATTTCCAAATCATAAAAATCCTTTTTTAGTTTTTTCAGAACTTCTAAATACCTTTTAAGATGATTTCAATGTTCACCAATTTCTTGAACGATTTAAAAAAAAATTGAATTAATTGTCTTAGTAATTGCAAGATTTTTTTAAACATTTGTGGAAATCATTCGCATGTCATTTTTCAGAATTAAAATATTTTAAATTTTCTCAGGATTCTTAGGAAAAGTTTTTTATTTTCTTTAAAAATATTTAAAAGGCTTCGAAATTTTTTTTGTAAATCATCAAAAATTACATTTTCCTAATTTTTTGAAATCTTATTGAAATTTAAATTATATTTTATTATAAAGCCATGGAAAAAACTATATGCCCAAACAATCAGTTATTGCAAAACATTTTTTGACTATTTTTGTATTTTTTGACAAAAATACAAGTATTTTTGGTCTTACCCGACTAATATTTTACTTCTAGTCTGGAAAAGATAGTTTTCAAAACAGTTTTTAAAAATGTTGAAAACTTCATCAAAGTAAACCTATACCGAAAATATTTTTAAAATAGTAAAAAAGATCAAGGCTGCGCCACTTACCCCCAGTTTACAATAAGAAACTATTAATAATAATTTTGTGGAAAAACTGAAACGTTGAAAGAAATCAGTTATTGCAGAATTTTATTTTATTTTTTATATTGTTACAAGCAGGTTTAGGAAAAATCGCCAAAATGTGTGCAAGTAATGAATATTCAAGAAAATTTGTCGTATATATACAAGTCGCTATCTTATTAGGCCTTTCAAATTGTTATGCTCTTTTTCTAATTCGTAAAGTCACGAGAAAAATATTTTCGTTTAGTTGAAGGCTTATAAATTCTAGGACAAGTTTGAAAAACATTCTAAACTTTATTCAAACAATAAGCGAAAAATATTGTTAGCTTGTAAATCCACTAACACATGTGTTAACTTTAAAAATGCTGTCTAATTTGTTAAGCCATGCGAAGAATATTTTTGTTTATTGAATAATTGATAAATTCGAGCTCAAGATTGACAAACACTTTTAACTTTATTAAAGCAATGAGTGAAAAATATTTTCATTTTGTAAATTGGCTAAGTCATGCATCCTGTGTGAGTTATTTACAACTTATTGCTCAAAACTAGAGCAATAAGAAATATTTTCACAAGTCACCTGTTTTGGCTAATTGTATTCACGATAAAAATAATTTCTTTGATAAATTATTCAAAAAAGCTCAAAAATTAGCGATGCAAAAATAAATAAACCAGACTTGGGACGTTTTTGAAAAAGGTATATAAGGGATAGAAGTAGCATACGTCCCCGGTCTACATAGTTGTTTACACGCGTAACCATGCTAATATTGAAGAAAACTTTCATTTAATTAATTTGTTTATTAAAAAAATGAACATATTTCGGTACAGAAAGATATTACGATATTTCGAGGGTAGTTGAAGACTGACCTCCGCTGAGGAGCAGGCAAGGGAGCAGGCTAGATTCCGTTGTTGCCTGAAATAAAATCTATGTACATTTCAAAATTTGGAAAAATGGCAACCTCGGAATTTGTCCTGAGGTAATTCATCAAGCAGGCTGAGTGATAGAAAGTTCAAGATGTTAAAACTGACCGCGAAGATGGTTGAATCTTGTTTTGTGAGAGTAGCTTGATTTGAAGTGCAGCTTCTTTTAATTCCGGGAACGATTTCAAGATTGATAACTTCTGAAATGTGCCAATTATCAGAGTCCTGTGATAACCAAGTTGGCCCGTGCCACCAGATATCTGATGTCGGTAGTTCAGATGGATCGATTCCTCTTGAAATAATATCCGCAGGATTGTCAGAAGACGAGGCGTGGTTCCAGATTCTATCCTTTGTCAGTTCTTGTATTTTTGTCGTCCTGTTGGCTACGTAAGTTTCCCATTTGCAAGAGGGTCCCTTAATCCATGTGAGTGTAATCGTGGAATCACACCACAAAAATGTGCGATCAAAGGTCATATTTAGCGAAGTAATCACTTTATGCGAGAGTTCTGCAAGTAAAAGAGCCCCGCAGAGTTCTAATCGTGGCAATGAGATTCTTTTTAATGGGTCCACTTTTGATTTTGCATACAAGAGATTCACGGCGATATTTCCTTGATCGTTTATCGAACGTATGTACATCGATGCTCCGTACGCCTTTTCAGAAGCGTCGCAAAACCCGTGAATTTCTATTTTGACTGGATTTTCACATACAATTAGTCTTGGAACACTTACGTCATTGAGGCTGTACAGTTCATCTCGAAATTCTACCCATTCAGTGTGCATTCGTTGAGGCAAAGATTCGTTCCAGTCCAGTTTCAGTTCCCAAAGTCCTTGAAGGAGAATCTTTGCTCGTACAGTGGCAGGACCAACGAGACCGAGAGGATCAAAAATTTGAGACACAAGTGACAAAATTTTTTTTTTTGTCACTTTCTGCTGCTCTGGAATTTTCACAGAATATTGAAGTTCGTCGATATTTTATTTCCAAAGCAGTCCCAAAGTTTTAGGATCCTTATCTCCCTGAATCAGTCGATCTTCAGTTGAGAGGTTAGCTGTCAAAAATACTCGTTCATCATTCGACGCCCATTTTCGAAGTGATAGACCGGCTGAATCAAAAATTGACGTAAGTTCATCCTTTAGTGTTCGCGCCTCTTCAAGGGAGTCTGCACCTGTTAGAAGATCGTCCACGTAAAAATCATTTATGATAGCCTTACTCGCAGTTCGATGTTCTTGTTTTCGCTCCTCTCCAAGTTGCCTCAAACAACGGGTGGCCAAGTAGGGTGCAGATGCGGTTCCATAGGTTACAGTGTTCAATTCGAAAGCTTTAATAGGTTGACAGCTGTCCGTTCTCCAAAGAATTCACTGCAATTTTCGTTGCTCTTCGTCGACATAGGTCTGTCGGTACATTTTGGCAATGTCCGCTGAGAGTACGTACCTATGTTTCCGAAATCGCAAGTCGCTTTTCTGCAATTTCGAACGATTCTCCTAATTCATTAACCCTGTCAGAATAAGGAATATTAACTATAAATCGCCCATCAGGTGCGCGCTTAGTTGTCGCTGTAAAGTGCTGCTCACAAGGGTTTTCCGCGTCGAGAGTTCCCTTACCTTTACTGTCGACAACCTGTTCTACTTCCCAGAGTCTCTCCACTTGGTTGTGCAATTGCTGGTTAGTAATGAGATGAGACGTAGTTCTGGTGTCCTTGAAAGCGTTCAAAGGTGCCAGTTTACCCGCCAGAATCCATCCTAATAAAGTCTTTTGTAGTAACGGACCGTCTGGATGAAGCCTAATCTGCCCAATGCATAATAAATCCCAGAATAATCTAGCCCCGATAAGAAGATCAATGTGAGGATTTTTAATTGTGGGATCGGCTAATTTAATATCTGACGGAATGACGATCCTATCAAAGTCTCGTGGTGCAATTGGTACGTAGTTGGTAATGCGATTAGTGAATAAACATCGCAAAGAGGTTTGATATCCACCGAGTTTAGATTTGATGACAGCGCGTGTTTGTTTATATAATTTAAGTCCGATCGGCTCGACTCCTGAAACTGTAATGTCAACCGTGGAAGTTGGAAGGTCGAGTTTACGGCACAAATCTTGACTTATTAAGTGAGTTTGTGATCCCGTGTCTAATAGTGCTCTAAATTCGTGTAACTTTCCTTTTTGGTCTTGAATATAAACAATTGCGGTAGATAATATCACGTACGGGTCTTCATCGTCATCGTTGTTTCGCGCTGATCCTACAAGAAGTGAAGTTTGAGTGTGGGCATGCTCACGTGGCGACTGTTGATTTTGTTCGGATTTCTGATACAGAGTATTATATTCAATTTCAACTAATGTGTGATGCTTTTTTGAACATTTCCTACATGAACCGGATTGACAATTTTTATTTCTATGTCCGGAGAAAAGACAGTTAGAACACAGGTGAAATTTTTTAACTACGCTCAATCTCTCGCTTACGGGAAGTTTCTTGAATTCTGTACAGTCATCAAGTGTGTGAGGTTTTGTACATAAAACAGATGCAGAATTTTCTGTAGCCACATGCGAAGAAATGTGGCCACTTAGTTTTTTGTTGTGATTGGCCGCAGTCGATTTGCCCTGAGAGTTCGCGGGAGTTGTCTGCTTTTCGATGTGATACCGTTGCAGGAATTTACAGTGATTCTCTAAGACGGTTAAAAAATCCGTCAATTTTGTTCTTTCACTGAAAGTCGCTTGCTTTTTTTCCCATTCACGTTTAGTGTTGGAATCTAATTTTTTACTCATGAGGTATAATAGAAGCGTATTCCAGGAGTCAGTGGGTTCATTTAGTGCTATTAACGCGCGCAAATTGTTATTGATATCGTCAGTAAACTGTCGCAATTCAATAAAAGATTCTTGTGAAATTACTTTAAATTCACAAAGTGCTTTTGTATGATGGTGAATAAGCGCGTCAGAGTCCTCGTATCTGTCCTTTAGACATTTCCACGCGATGTCTCAAGGAAACGTGCCGATTCTCGTTTTACCCTGCTCAATGAAACACCAAGTTAAAAGGTTGCAATATTTTGGGCACTTTCTCGTAGTCGTTCAAACATTCAACGGTTTCAATTTAGACAAATTATACAACAGTAACTATTCACTCAAACAATAGTTAACATTTTTTTAATCTGGAAAGGGCCATCCATATACCAATGTCCTCGTGACAAGGGTGGTCCAAATTTTTTTATTTCAATTCTCATGCATATCGTCGCCAAATTTTTTCAAATGAAGAAATAATAAATGCATATTTTTAAAATGATGTTTATTGTAATTTAACAAAACTAATTGTTTAAACAAATTATTGTTATTTATAACTATCTTGTCATATATATTGTTCATAAGGGCGTGAATAAATAATGGCTCTTTGTACGAGAAAATATCACGAGAGTAAACAGTTATATTTTGTACCAGAGAATTGCAGTGTCAAAACCAACCAGGATTCTAATCAGGTGACTACAAGTTTTTAAGAAAAAGAAATAAAAAACATAAGAAGAAAAAATATAAATGAAAATCAATCGGCAGTTTGCAAAGTTTTGTGCCAGTGTCGAAAATTTCGCACATTGCGTTCGAATCTTACACTATTTAATATTATAATTTAATTAGAGCTATATCTAGGAGTCTCGTTATTCAGTTAGGACATTGAAAGGTATAGTAAATTATCCTCTTTGATTTATTCAATATATTTATTTCTTCAATACACAACTACAATTTTTTTCATTATAACACTTTTTTTGATTAAAAACGAAAGTTCGATGTATAGCTAACGAAAACATTACAAGGTTCATAACTACAATACCGCTAAATTATGTCGGTCACAGAACAAGCAAAATGTAATCTTTACACCTTTTTTTTTTGGAATGATTGTGGTATTTTTTGGTCAAATTTTAGAGCAAATAGGTCAATAACAATTTGCTCCATTGGAACAAAACGTGCTGCATTTGTATTATTAGGATTTATAAAAATTGGTTTATTATCTTTGATATCTCCTAGATATAATTCACGAACATAATTGTTGTCGTCTATCGCAGCAAGAAGGAGGCTAACGCCAAGATATGTTGCTAGACATGGAGTTAGTTCATCAATACCGAGTAGGGATTTGTAACCGTCACCATTTTTGTAGCGAATATCAGTATCATTAGGAAACGTATGTAATGTATTTGAAACGCTTCTGGTATCGAATGGCCAATTTTGACTTGATTCTGTAAGAAGACAGAATTAGATCAATTTTTATTACTTCAAATATTAGCATGACAAAATAGGGCAGATGACAATTCCGCCCTGGGTACCTGCGATCGGTTCCCCCACTACGCGGCTTCTCCTCACTCAGCCGAACTGCTGCCGTCGATGCTGATCAGCGGGAGTCCTTTGTACCTAATAAGGACTAAAATGCGGAAAATAACATTTTTTTAATTCAGCACTTGGTAATTCATAAATATAATACTCGAAATCTGCGAATTATAACGATTCCAACGATATGTTATTTGAATCAAAAAATTGAAAATGAAGAAGAAATGTTTAAGTTTATTTGAAATTTTATTGGAAATTTTTCAGTATTTTACTCAAATCCACTGCAGTAGCTTTAATTTATTGGTGCAATATTTTACTCAATTTGGAAAATTCCGGAAGCTAAAATTTGGCCGCATTTGAAAACTTAATTATTAAAATCATAAATTTGGTTTATTTCTCAAACAATCGCATTTCTCAAAATTATCCTTGAATAATTTTGAACTCCCAGTCCAAAAGTGTGAATAGTGTCATTCCTATAGCTTAATTTGGAAACTCATTAACAAACATTATAAATGTTTTTCACTGCTTAATTAATTTATTTGTGAAAGTTGAATAAAAATACTAATTTAACACATAAAAAGCAGAATATAAAGGATTTTCGTGGAGTCAGTCTCAAAAGTGTCTTCTTCAAATCTAACTTTAGAAATTTTGAACAGGGACCAAAACAGAAAATTGCATTTGCTTAAGTGTCGAAAATTTTTTTTTAAACTAAATTCGGAAAATTTTGAAAATAATTATTTTTCCCTTAAAAAGTAATGTTTTTCTGTTGTTTCCTGCAAAACGGTTTAGTTTTCAACCCAAAGATATGAATTTCTAATAAAAAAGTGTAATTTTTAAGACAAAAATATGTATTTTCTACCAAAATAATTGAATTTTCAACTAAAAAGATAAATTATCAAGCAAAAATGGAATACTTACATTTGCAGTTCAAAATTGTATTTTTAAATAAATAAAAACTAATTTTGAACAGAACAGTAAAACTTTCAACCAAAAAAATGAATTTTTTACTAACTTAATGAGTCCTCAACCACAAAAATGTATTTTCAACAAAACAAACATTTTTTACCGAAAAATATTAATTTTTAACAAAATACATGAATTTTCACAAAAATATAAAAATTAATGAATTTTTAAACAAAGAAATGAATTTTCAACCAAACATTGAATAGTTGAATTTTCGGTGAAAAGAAATTGATTTTCAACCAAATAAACGTCATTTTCATTAAAAACTGAAAAAATGTTTAGTCGATTATTAATTTGGAAAAAAATCGAGTAAGTTTAAGATATATTTAGAAGTTTTGAAAAGATTCCAAAATAATTTAAAACTTGAAAAGATTTCAAAACATTTAAAAGAAAACGTAGATTTTTGAAGATTCTGAACACAATATTTAGAAGCTTTCTAAGCACTTTGAAAGGTTCCAAAATAATAAAAAAAATTTATCAAATTTCCTGGGAAAACTAAAAATGATTTTTTTTTTTGAACAATGAATTTAAAAAATATTTTCAAAAATTTACAAAATTTAAAAAATAGAATCTGGAAGATTTTGAAGCAAATTTTTGTATTTTGCCGGATTTTAACAAAATCATAGGAAAAATTCGAGTTCCAAGATAGTAACAAAAGTTGAATAAGATTCTTGACAATTTTGGAATCCTTTCAAAACTTCTAGATATATTTTAACATTACTCGATTATTTTCGAAATTAATAATTGTTCAATTGTTATTCATCATTCAAACAAAATTTTAATCTTCTTAAATATTCTCTTAAAATTAATTTTTAAAAATAAAAAATCATTGTAAATTTTTCCAGCAAAGTTAAGAAATTTTTTTATTTTCTCAAAGCCTTTTGCAGAACCGTAAAAAGCTTCAAAATTTTATTTGGAATTCTTCAAAAATCTAAATTTAGTGTTTTATTTTTCGAAATCTTTTCCAGTTTTAAATTAAGTTTAGATCTTCTCAAAACTTCTAAATATATCTTAAACTTACTCGAATTTTTTTCCAAATTAATAATTCACTAAAATTTTTTTCAGTTTTTAATGAAAATCACTTTTTTTGGTTGACAATTAATTATTTTTGACCGAAAATTCAACTATTCCATGTTTGGTTGGAAATTCATTTCTTTGGTTGAAAATTCCCTAATTTAAAATATTTTTGTGATAATTCATGTATTTTGTTACAAATTAATCTTTTTGGGTAGAAAATTAATCTTTTCGGTTGAAAATTCAACTGTTCGGTTAAAATGTGTTTGTTTGTTAAAAATACATTTTTGTTGTTGAAGACTCATTATTTTAGTAAAAAATTAATTTCTTTGGTTGAAATTTTTAACGTTCTGTTGAAAATTCTTTTTTATTTAGTTAAAAATAAATTTTTTAACTGCAAATGTAACTATTCAGTTTTTGCTTAATTGATCTTTTTCAGTTGAAAATTCATATTTTTGTGTTGGAAATTAAACTTTTTTGTTCAAAATTAATATATTTGGGTCGAAAACTTAACTGTTTTGCCAGAAATTCGTCTTTTTGGATTGAGCATTTAACATTTTGGCTGAGTTTTTTTTCTTTATTGACGGCAAAATCTTTCTTGGTTAAAACTTCAACTCTTTTTTTGAAAATTTTTTTTTCTTTGGTTTCAAAATTAGGTTTGGTAGTGTTTTGGTCAGGATCAAAATTTCTAAAGTTAGATTTAAAAAACGACACTTTTGAGATTGACTTTTGAGTTTCCAAATTGAGTTAGAAATGGCACTATTCATACTTTTGGACTGGGAGTGCAAAATTATTTAAGGATAATTTTGAGAAATGCGACTGTTTGAGAAATAAACGTTAATAATATTAAATAATAAAATAAATAATAAACGTTCGTTAATAAGTTTTCAAATGTGGCCAAATTTCAGTTAACCAATAAATTAAAGCTACTGCAATGGATTTGATAAAAATACTGAAAAATTTGTTCATAAAATTTCACATAAACTTGAAGATTTCTTCTTTAATTTTCAATTTTTTAATTAAAATAAAATATCGTTGGAATCGTTATAATTAGCAGATTTCGAATATTATATTTATAAATTACCAAGTGCTAAATTGAAAAAATGTTATATTGCGCATTTTAGTCCTCATTAGGTACTAAGGACTAGCGCTGGACAGGATCGACGGCAGCAGTTCGGCTGAGCGAGGGGAAGCCGTATAGTGGGGGAACCGTTCGCAGGTACCCAGGGAGAGCAAAGACCAAATCAAGAAAATATCCAAAAAACTCACCAAAAAATAACGATATATGAATGTACAGCGATTAAAGAGGAAAACTTAGAATTATGTATAAGATATTCTATAGTATGATAATTACCAATAAAATTAAAAAAAACCACCAGGGTGAAGGCCAGAGTAGCAAGAGCAAGAAGGATGTTCATCGTCTGTAAATGAAGGATACCACAAAGAAGGCTTTTAAAAAAAGTAATTGAATTTTCAATTAGATAAATAAATTTTCAATAAAATGGAACTTCAAACCTTCAATGTTGAATTTTCACCAGGAATGTAATTTTTAATCAACAAAGATGAATTTTTAACCAAATACTTGAATTTCTAACTATAAAACTTGAGTAACCAAACACGAATTTTCAACAAAATTGTTGAATCCTCAACCAAAATGATGATTTTTCAAAAATGAAGATTTATTTTCTGTTCGAAAAGAGGAATTTTCAATAAAATACATAAATTTTGCACAAAACCGTTGCATTTTTCATCCGACGCTATGAATTTTCAACAAAAAAAAATGAATTTTTTACCAACTAGGTAATTTTTCCAGCAAATAGTTGAATTTAAAAAAAAAATATTTTTTCAGCCAAAAATGAAATAGTTACATTTTCAACAGAAAAAAAAGTTTTTTTTTTGTTTAAAATTAATATATAAACTGAAAATTTAGCTATTCCATTTTTGGCTGAAAACTAAAGATGAATTTTCAAAAAAAGAATGTTAATTTTCTACGCGAAAAGGCGAATTTTTAACAAAATTAAAATTTTTAACTGATAAGTTCAATTTTCTACTAAAAAACACGATTTTTCAACAGAACACATGAATTTTCAACTAAGAAAAATAAACTTTTAACAAAATGGTTGAATTTTTAACTAAAAAAGATAAATTTGCAACTACAAATGTAATTAATAAATGTTTAGTGGAAAAAAGTTCATTTTCAACCAAAAAAGAAATGAATTTCCAACAAAATAATTCCATATTCAATGAAATTGTGAAATCTTTACCTAAAACAAAAATTAAAAAAAAAATCGAGAAAAAGGGGAAATTTTTTTGAAAACAGGAGAAAAAACAGATATTCTTTCAAAAAAACTTTCTCAAAATGTATCATTAAGAAACGTACTAAACGTATGTAGGATAATTTAAAAAAAAATAAAAGATTACTGAAACTTTTTAATAACTCTGACCGGAGTTAAGAAACATTTTTTTTCACATATATTTTTCAAAATTATATAGTTCTATTTGTTTATTCGTTTTTCAGGTAATGAATATAATTTTTCTATGATTCTTGAGATAATTAAAAAAGAGATGGATTTTAAACTAAAATGATGAATTTTCAAACACAGAAATGAAATTTGAAAAAAGTAGTTCAACTTTTAACCAATTAGTTTAATTTTGAACCAAAAAATATGAATTTTCAAACATCTTCGAAACTAACTCAAATTATTCCTAAAACACAATTTTAGAAATTTTTTGAAATCTTTAAAACTCAATTAAAAAAAAATAAAAAAGAGTTGAAAATACGTTTCGACATTTCTACAAAACTTCAAAAGTTTTTTACGAAAACTTCAAAAATTTTCACTCTGTTTTGAAATCTTTTTCATAACCTTCTAAATATCTTATAACATGAATCGAATTTTTTCTCAAATTGTTTTCAAATCATTTTAAAATCAACAAAATTCTTTTTCAGAATTTCTAAATACCTTTCAAGATGATTTCAATTTTTCCCAATTTTTTTAAATTGAATTAATTGTCTTAGTATTTGCAAGATTTGTTGAAAACATTTGTGGAAATCATTCGCATGTCATTTTTCAAAATTAAAATATCATTTTAAATTTTCTCAGGAATCTTAGGAAAAGTTTTTTATTTTCTTTCAAAATATTTAAAAGGCTTCGAATTTTTTTGTGTAAATCATCAAAAATTACATTTTCTAATTTTTTGAAATCTTCTTCAATTTTAAATTATATTTTAGTATAAATCCGTGGAAAAACCAAACGCCCAAACAATCAGTTATTGCAAAACATTTTTTGATTATTTTTGTCTTTTTTGAGAAAAATACAAGTATTGTTTGATCTTGCCCAACTAATATTTTACTTCTAGACTGGAAAAGGTAGTTTTGGACAGTTTTAAAAAATTTTGAAAACTTCATCAAAGTAAACAATTGCCGAAAATATTTGTAAAAGAGTAAAAAAGATCAAGGCTGCGCCACTCACCCCCAGATGCGCCGCTTAGCCCCAGCTTACAATAAAAAACTATTAATAATAATTTTGTGGAAAAACTGAAACGTTGAAAGAAATCAGTTTTTGCAAAAAAAAAGTTTTTTTTTATATATTATTACAAGCAGGTTTAGGAAAAATCGCCAAAATTTTTGTAACTAATGAATATTCAAGAAAATTTGTCGTATATATACAAGTCGCTATCTTATTAGGCCTTTCCAGTTGTTATGCTCTTTTTCTAATTCGTAAAGTCACGAGAAAAATATTTTCGTTTAGTTGAAGGCTTATAAATTCTAGGACAATCTTGAAAAGCATTTTAAACTTTATTCAAACAATAATCGAAAAATGTTGTTAGCTTGTAAATCGGCTAACACATGTGTATTGGCTTTCTAATTTCTTAAGTCATTCGAAAAATATTTTTGTTTATTGAATGATTTATAAATTCGAGCTCAAGATTGACAAACACGTTTAACTTTATTGAAGCAATGAGGGAAAAATATTTTCAGTTTTTAAATTGGCTAAGTCATGCATCCTGTTTAAGTTATTTACAACTTATTGCTCAAAACTAGAAAAATGAGAAATATTTTCACAAGTCACCTGTTTTGGCTAATTTTATTCATGATGAAAATAATTTATTTGATAAATTATTCAAAAAAGCTCAAAAATTAGCGATGCAAAAATAAATAAACCGGACTTGGAACGTTTTTGAAAAAGGTATATAAGAGACAGAAGTAGAATACGTCCCAGGTTTCATTTCAATTTTCATGCATATCGTCCCCAGATTTTTTCAAATAAAAAAATAATAAATGCATATTTTTAAAATGATGTTTATTGCGATTTAACAAACCTAATTGTTTAAACAAATTATTGTTTATAACTATCTGGTTATATATATTTTTCATAAGGGCGTGAATAAATAATGGCTCTTTGTACGAGAAAATATCACGAGAGTAAAAAGTTAAATTTTGTATCAGAAAATAATAAAAAAATTTTGAAATCTATTTTCCTAATTAGGCACGATAGGAATAAGTATCAGCTTGAGTTCCTAAAAACTTATATATTAATTTTTAAGCGTTTTTGCTTTCTGAACCAAAATTGGGTCCATTAATCTAGCACCTGCACAATCAAATTTCTGCATTCTTTACAGGTCAGAATTTTTTATTTTTTTGTGCACTAATAAAAATTTTTTGGTACCTTTACTTTTTTCAAAAAATCAATTTTTTTCTGAAGGTGCTAGCTTACATTACATAGCACATCCACTATCAAAAATCTCGGAATAATTAAAATTTAATGTCACCAGAATTTTTTTGTTGGCTTTTGAATTTGAAAAAATTGCCCAAAACAACCCTTAAGTTCCGAAATGAACCCTATTCAACAAATTTGAATTTTTCAAAAATTAAATCCTGCCGTATTTTTGGGCTTTTTTGGACTCCTCAAAAATACTAAATGCGATTTTTGAGCTCCAGCCTTTAACGTCAGAAAGCATTTCCTTTATACCAGGCAGATAACTTTGTCCAAAAATAATCTTTTTGAAAATTCTACAGTGTTAGTAGTCAATAATTTCAATAGAGTAAAGTATATTTTTGAGAAGTTAGAAACCAGAGATTCTATTGGCACTGTAAAGTTTTCTAAAAGATTATTTAAAAATTTTTTTTTAAATCTTCGGACTATAATGGATCAATATGAGATCAATATGGAGGCTGAATGTATTAATTAATTATGCATATTCAGGATCCTCATGCTCTACTTTTGTACAGAAGTCTGTTTTCGATTTCCAACATTTTTTTCGGTTGTATATTCTCCTCATTTTCCACAGAAAATTGCAATTATTCAGCAAACTTTTGTAAAAATTATTTGCCTTGAATGAGCATCAACTTCAAAACCTATGAAACTGAGTTCCTGAGGAAGGTTATTTTCATTTTATAGCTTTTTTCCTTATGCAAAAGATACCTTGAGGTCTCTCGAAATCAAAATTGATATAATTTAACTAATTACTAGTAAAATTTTACAGATCCGGCTAGCAAAAAGTGAGCCACCAAAGATTAGTGAAAAATTAATAATTCGATTAGTTTACATATTTGCCAATTCAGTTTTGGAATGAAAATAATTACTTGATGCAAATGAATAAATTCACTTAGGAATGTATATAATATTTAAAAAAAAGGTTATCTGAATCGAAAACGTGAAAAATTGAAAAAATAACGTGATGGTATAGCATTCTCATATCTCTTGAACAAATAAGGTCATATTGTGACATTGTAAACGTGATGTATCCTGCCTTAATTCAAAAACATTGCCTTTAGAATGTTTGAAAAAAGTTAAGAAACATCCGAATTTTTTAGATTCTATAAATTAGAATGGATCAATGAACTCGAAATTAATTATACATATTCAGGGTCTTCATGCTCCACTTTACAATAGAGTTCTGTTTTCGATTTTCAAAACTTTTTTCGGTCGGATATTTCCCTTATTTTCCATAGAAAATTGCGATCATTGAAAGGTATAGTAAATTATCCTCTTTGATTTATTAAATATATTTATTTTTTTGATTCACAACTAAAATTTTTTTCATTATAACACTTTATTTGATTAAAAACGTAACATCCATGTATAGCTAACGAAAACATTACAAGGGCCATAACTGCAATACCGCTAAATTATGTCGGTCAAAGAAGAAGCAAAGTGTAATCTTTACTGCTTTTGTTTTTTGAAAAATTGTGGCATTTGTTGGTCAAATTGTATGGCAAATAGATCAGTAACAAATTGAGTCATTGGAACAAAACGTGCTGCATCTGTATTATTAGGGTTTATAAAAATTGGTTTATTATCTTCGATCTGTCCTAGATATAATTGACGAACATAAAACTGGTCGTCTAGCGCAGCAAGAAAGGCTTTGTTGCCAACATATGTTGCTAGACATTGAGTTAGTTTATCAAATTTGTATAGGGTTTTGTAACCGTCACCATTTTTGTAGCGAACATCAGTATCATTAGGAAACGCACATGATGTATCTGTAACGCTTCTGGTATCGAATGGCCAACCAGTACGTGATTCTGTAAGAAGAGAGAATTAGGTCAATTTTCATTACTTCAAATATTAGCATGACAAAATAGGGAAGCACATTCAATAAATAAACTTGAAATTAGTTATATTGAAAAGGTATATACTATATAGGGGACAGATGGAGAAAACGTTCCTGGTGTACATAGTTAATATTTTTTTAATCCGGTAGGTGTTCTTCTTACGATTTATTACAGCTACGCACCGTTCCATGGACAAGGGTACATACTAAAAATTTCCCGTCATTTTTGCATCCATAGACAAAATTTTGATCAGTCTTATCATGTTTACACTTTTGATGACCGTATGCATGAGAGACCAAAAACTTAAAACTATGTATAAGATATTATATTGTATGATAATTACCAGAATCAACGAAAACCGCAACGGTGAAGATCACAGTAGCTAGAGCAAGAAAGATGTTCATTGTCTGTAAATGGAGGATACTTTTTTATAATTTGTAGAATTTTGTGTACAGTATCACTAAGGAACCATCCATAAACTATGTTTTCAATTTTGCGTTATTTTCGGGGGGGGGGGGGGGGGGGGGGGGGGGGGGGGGGCGCCTCAAGAGTAAAGAAGCCGTTCTCGTCTATTATGCGTTTTTTTGCGTTTCTAGTAAGTTGTTCTTTAGCGAGTAGATTTTTCGACCACAAAGATGGCTTTTGAAAAAAGTAATTGAATTTTTGATAAGGTAAATAAATTTTCAATAAAATGGAATTTTAAACTTACAGCGATTAATTTTCACCAAGAATGTAATTTTTAATTTAAAAAGATGCATTTTCAAACATCTTTGAAACTAACTCAAATTATTATTAGAACACAATTTTAGAAATTTTTTGAAATTTTGAAAACTGAATTTAAAAAAGGAAAAAAGCGTCAAAAATACCTTTTGAAATTTCTACCTTCTAAATATCTTTAAAATGAATCGATTTTTTCTGATATTGTTTTCAAATCATTTTAAAATCACCAGGATTCTTTTTTAGAATTTTTTCAGAACTTCTAGAAATCTCTCAAGATGATTTCAATTTTTTCCAATTTTTTAAAGCATTTTTTTAAAATGTTTAAAAAGCTTCGAAATTTTTCTGAAAATCATCAAAAATTATATATATTTTTTTATTTTTTGAAATCTTCTCGAATTTTAAATTACATTTTGTTATGAATCTGTGGAAAAAACAAAACGCTAAAAAAATGAGTCATTGCAAAACATTTTTTTAAATTTTTGTATTTTTTGACAAAAAAACAATTATTTTTTGGTCTTAACCGACTGATATTTTACTTCTTGACTAGAAAAGATGGTTTTAGAAAAGGTTTCAAGCCATTTATTCAAAAATTCAGAAAATTCATCAAAGTAAACAATCACAGAAAATATTTTTTGAAAAGTAAAAAAAAAGCTGCACCACTTACCACCACATGCGCCGCTTAGCCCCAGTTTATAATAAGAAACTGTTAATAATGATTTCGTGGAAAAACTGAAACGTTGAAAGAAATCAGTTATTGCAGAAAAAATTATTTTTTTTCGATATATTATTACAAGCAGGTTTAGGAAAAATCGCCAAAATGTCTGTAACTAATGAATATTCAAGAAAATTTGTCGGTGTATATATATACAAGTCGCTATCTTATTAGGCCTTTCAAGTTGTTATGCTCATTTTCTAATTCGGAAAGTCACGACAAAAATATTTTCGTTTTGTTGAAGGTTTATAAATTCTGGGTCAATCTTGAAAAACATTCTAAACTTAATTCAAACAATAAGTGAAAAATATTGTTAGCTTGTAAATCGACTAACACATGTGTATTAGGCTTTCTGATTTGTTAAGTCATGCGAAAAATATTTTTGTTTATTGAATCGTTTAGAAAGTCGAGCACAATATTGAAAAACGCTTTTGACTTTATTGAAGTAATGAGCGAAAAATATTTTCACAACTAACCAATTTTGGCTAACTTTATTCACGATAAAAATAATTTTTCTGATGAATTATTCAAAAAAGCTCAAAAATTAGCCACGCAAAAATAAATAAACCACACCTCAGACGTTTTCGAAAAAAGGCATATAAGGGACAGAAGGAGGAAACGTGGTGGTCCAAATTTTTTTTTCTACAATTTTCATTGATATCGTCCCTAAATTTCGTCGAATTCACAAAAAATTAAATGCATTTTTTAAAAAATGACGTTTAGACGTTCTGCAAGCCCCATGAAGTTTAACACGCATTTCCCGTAAGAACAAAGACATTTTTGCAAATTTTACTCGGAATCTTTAATATTAGGTGAATCGAGTTGAAACTCAACATTTCTTTTCAGAATTATCTATAAAATACAAAGGAAGAATTATTTTTCTATTATTTATTTATTATTTGTTCATAACTAAAAAGCTGTTTTAATTAATTTTTACTTCTCTCTAAGTGAAAAGGGGACAAAAAGTTGAATATTTAAACAAAAATGCAACCTTGTGGCATTATTCAAAGAAAATATGATTAAAAACAAAAACAATTGTTTAAACAATTATGTTCGTTAACTCGAATTAATTGTTGTCTCACTCTAATATATATTTCAGTTGAGAAAGCATGAACTTATGCTCATGTTGTTCAAGCTTATTAGCTTTCCTAAATAATTGTTAATTTTTTTTCGAAACAACCAATTTTCTTTTAAAAAAAGAAAAAAGTGATTTGAAATAGGTTTATTTTCTAAATTTTAATCTCAAATCATTAAATTTTCAGATTTTTCAATTCAGAATAAAATTATTCAATATTGAACGGCCTTAATATAGATCCATACAAAAATATCCATAGAAAATTGCAATTATTTAGCAATCATTGTAAAAACTATTTGCAATTAATAAGAATCAGCTTGATACGTATGAAATTGAGTACATAAAGGATGGTTTTTTAATTGTATATCTTTTTTCCTTGTGCAAGAGATACTTTGAGATCTGTCTGAATCAAAATTAGTAAAATTTAACTAATTACAACCGTAATATTTTACGGTTCTATATTTTTCTAGTTCTCTATAGAAAATTGCAATTATTCCAGGAATCATAAATTAATAAAAAATATATTCACAAGGTTTGCTAAATGATTGCAATTTTCTAAGGAAAATAAGGATCGATCGTAATTTAAAGAGTCTGAAAATTTTTCATTTTTTTGACTTTGTTCAAGCAATCAGAAGGCAATGGCTTCAAATTGAGGGAGGCTAGGTCAAGTTTACAATGTTACAATATGATCTTCTTATTGTTTCAAGAGAGATAAGAATGCTACACCATCACGTTATTTTGTTAAACTTTTCAATTTTTTACGTTTTTCATTTTGATAACCTTTTCCTAATTATTTTATACAGCCCTAAGGACTATGTAATAGTTATGTAATAGTTAATGCAAATGCAAAATTTTCCCATCAATATATTTGTAAAAATTTTAAGTTTGGCAATTATTTGAGTATAAACTGTCCAATTTTCTTGCACTAACCCCAAACATGATTTTTAGTTTTTTCAACGTTTTTTTCCGTAAGTTTCTGAATTTAATTTTATAATTACTGTACTATTTTATTAATATTAAATTATTTATTAATAATAACGTTATATATAATATATCAATAATGGTTTCACTATTTTCTTGATGTTTCAATGAAATCTTTGCTTACAAATTACATAAAATATTGTGTTGGCAGCATTCATGAAATTTGTTGAAAAAAATGGTATGCAATATCTCAGATTGCTGAAAAATCGACTCAGGACTGAAGGTTACTCATATTGAAGCGTCTCGTTCAGGCAGGGGCATTGGAAGATAGTAAATTATATTCTTTCATGTATTAAATCAATTTATTTCTTTAATTCATAAATACATTTTTATAATTGCAACACTTTTTTTGATTGAAAACATAAGTTTAATTAATAGCTAACGCAAACATAAGAATGGGCAGAACCACAATATTGCCAAATTATACTGTTGTTTTTTCGTTGAAGGATATGTTAAATTTCTTTTTCTCATCTTCAGTCATTTGAGTAAAATGTGCTTTATCCATAGCCGTGGGGTCGATCACCATTATATGCTTATCTAGATATATTGCACGAATGAACTTATCTTTGTCTATTATAGCAACGTACTTATAAGGGGCAGAAAATGTTGCTAGTACATCAACTTTAACTCCCCTTAGAGTAACCTTCTGATTTGGTACTTCCGATTTGCAATAAATATCAGCATCATGGGGAAGGAAAACGCCTTTAACAACGCCAAGGAGAGCGGTATTGTATAAATCTGAAGACCTTAATTCTGCAATGAGAAGAAATAAGAATATAATTATTTTATTACTTTAAATATTAGCTATATAATTTTATAATTTATTGTGGATTGTTTTTCTATCACAATAGTTTCATTGAAAAATTTCCCGTGATTTAGATTATCAGAAAATGTTGATTTCCTTGCTTGAAATCAAAAGTACTTTTTTTGAAATAAAAAAGTCAGTCAGGTTCTTCTGTGTCAAGTCTGGCGTTTTCTTGGGATTCGGCATTCCATTGACAAAGGCATATACTAAAAATTCGGCATAATTTTTGCACCCGTAGTCAAAATTTCAATTATTTTCAAACTGTTTCAACTTTCAATGACCCTACGCATTAGAGACCAATTATGTAATCAAGAAACTATCCAAAAAATTCAACAAAAAATAACGATATATGAATATGCAATTATGCACAGATGAAAAGTTAAAATTAAAGATTATAGGTGAGATATTATATTGTATGATAATTACCAACAACATTGACGAAAACCGTGAGGGTTAAGATCAGAGTTCCAAGAAAAATGTTCATCGTCTGTGAATGGAAGATACTGTTTTATAATGATTTGCAGAATTTGGTGTATAGTATAACTAATGACTATGTTGGATTTTCAATAGAGTATTTATAACAGTCTTTATCTTATTTTTCATACTAAATTTTAACGGAAAGATCCGCGTGTGTTTCTAAATTGTAAAGTCATGAAAAACATATTTTCGTTTAGTTGAAGGTTCATACATTCTAGGACAAGATCAAAAAACATTTGTATTTTTATTCAAACAACGAACGAAAAATATTGTCAGCTTGTAAAACGACTAGGTTGATGTGCATAGGCCTTCTAATTTGTAAAAGTCATACGAAAAATATTTTCGTTTATTGAAAGGTTCCGGAATTCGAGGGCAGTATTGAAAAACACTTTTAACCTTATTCAAACAATGAGCGAAAAATGTAGTTGACTTCTAAATCGGCTAAGTCATATGACACTGAATTATGCTAGATGACCTCAGCCTACATAAGGTACGAGTCATCGCACGGAAGTAACCATTTTTTTTAAATTTTCTTAATCCATCTATTTCAGATGTAGGAAGTATTTTCATTTAGTTGAAGGTTCAGAAATTCGAGGACAAGATTGAAAAACATTTAATCTTTATTCAAACAAGAAGCGAAAAATATTGGAAATCGACTAAGTTCTGTGCATTACGCCTTCTACTTTGTAAAGTCACGACAAAAATATTTTCGTTTATTTGAAGGTTCACACATTCGAGGGTAACATTGAAAAAGACTTCAAACTTTTCTCTAAAAATGAGCGAAAAATATTTTCAACTTGTAAATTGGCCAAGTCATGCATCCAGGATCATGATACGTTATTGACAAGTTATTGCTCAAAACTATAAAAAGAAGAAAATTTTTTACAACTTACCTATTTAAGCTTATTTTGTTCACGATATAAGTAATTCATTCAATAAATCAATTGAAAAAGTTCAAGAACTTAAGAATAACTAAATAATTTACAAAAAATTAAAAAGTTTTTATCTAATAAAGCAAAAAATTAATAAAAAGTTATGCAAGCCAACGAGTGTCATAATGTTCTCTAAAACTGTTGCAAAACCTATACCTAACATTGATAGCATTCTTTGTTCTTCATGAGTTCTCTTATTTCGTTATTTATAACGATTTTCATGAATAAAAACCCTCATCGAACATAATTTATTTATTAAAAAAATGTTAATTAATCTTGGACACAGGCTAAAACTTTTTACTCTTGTGACATTTTCTCCTACGATGAGCCATTAACTATTCACAGGCTTTTAAGCAATATATTTTTTATAAGTCCATGCTTCTTTGAATAATTGCAAATTTCGATCGAGAACTAGAAAAATCTACAAACGTAAAAATTTGGAAAATCGAAAATAGAATTCTGTTGAAAAGTAGCGCGTGAGGACCCTGAATATGCATAATCAATTCAGAGCTCATTGATCAAATTGCGATTTCAAAAAATGTAGCTAGTGATTAGTTAAGTTTCGACAATTTTAATTCAGAAAGGGAATAAAGTATCTTTTGCGTCGGAAAAAGGGTAGAAAATAAAAATAATCTTCTTTATAGACACTAAAGTTCATTATTGTTCAAGTCAAATTGAGGGAGGCTAGGTCACGTTTACAATGTCACAATATGACCTTCTTATCGTTTCAAGAGAGATAAGAATGCCACACCATCACGTTATTTTGTTACACTTTTCAATTTTTTACGTTTTTCATTTTGATAACCTTTTCTTAATTATTTTACACAGCCGTTAGGGCTGATAATAATAATGTTAAGAAGTCGAGTCTCGTTCAGGTGAATGCAAATGCAAAATTTTCTCATCAATATACTTGTAAAGATTTTAAGTCTAGCAATTATTTGAGTATAAATCGTCCATTTTTCTTGCACTAACCCCAAACATGATTTTTAGTATTTTATTCCTTATTATACTATATTAATAATATTTCATTATATTTCAATCATTCATTGATAATAATATTATGTATAATATATCAATAATGGTTTCATTATTTTCTTGATGTTTCAATACAGTCTTTGCTTACAAATTACATAAAATATTGTGTTGGTAGTATTATCGTATTACAATACAACTTAAATACTGTTGACAAACACTTTTTCAAACATGCTGCATTCATTAATTTTGTTGACAAAAATGGTATGCCATATCTCAGATTGCTAAAAAATCGGCTTAGGACTGAAGGTTACTCATGTTTAAGCGTCTTGATTAGGTAGGGGCATTGGAAGATAGTTAATTATATGCTTTGATGTATTGAATAAATTTATTGCTTTAATTCATAAGTACATTTTTATCATTGCAACACTTTTTTTTATTGAAAACATCAGTTTAATTAATAGCCAGCGCAAACATAAGAATGGACAGAACCACAATATTGCCAAATTATACTGTTGTTTTTTTGTTAAAGGATATGTTAAATTTCTTTTTCTCATCTTCAGTCATTTGAGTCTCATGTACTTTTTCCGTAGCCTTGGGGTTGATCACCATCATATGCTCTTCTAGATATATCGCACGAATAAACTTATCTTTGTCTATTATAGCAGCGTACTTAAGGGGGCCAGAAACTGTTGCTAGTACATTAACTTTAGCTCCCCTTAGAGGAACCTTCTCATTTGGTACTTCCGATTTGCAATAAATATCAGCATCATCGGGAAGTAAAGCGCCTTTAACAACGCCAAGGATAGCGGTATTGTATAAATCTGAAGAACTTAATTCTGCAATGCGAAAAAATAAGAATAGAATTATTTTATTACTTTCAATATTACCTATATAATTTTAAAATTGATTGTGAATTGTTTTTCGACCACAATAGTTTCATTGGAAAATCTCCCGTGATTTAGGTTATCAGGAAATGCCGATTTCCTTGCTTGAATTCAAAAGTACTTTTTTTGAAATAAAAAAATAAAAAAGTCAGTCAGGTTCTTTTGTGTCAAGTCTGACGTTTTCTTTGGTTGCGGCATTCCATTGGGAAAGGTACATACTAAAAATTTGCCATAATTTTTGCACCCGCAGTCAAAATTTCAATTATTTTCAAACTGTTTAAACTTTTAATGACCCTACGCATGAAAGACCAATTATGAAATCAAGAAAATAGCCAAAAAATTCAAGAAAAAATAACGATATATGAATATGCAATTATGCACAGATGAAAAGTTAAAATTAAAGATTATACGTGAGATATTATATTGTATGATAATTACCAATAGAATTAAAGAAAACCGCCAGGGTGAAGATCAGAGTTCCAATAA
Source organism: Andricus curvator (assembly GCA_932195095.1). Taxonomy (NCBI): domain Eukaryota; kingdom Metazoa; phylum Arthropoda; class Insecta; order Hymenoptera; family Cynipidae; genus Andricus; species Andricus curvator. The sequence goes on along the minus strand of CAKNYM010052327.1, from coordinate 335,452 downwards.
AGATGTTCATCGTCTGTGAATGGAAGATACTGTTTTATAATGATTTGCAGAATTTTGTCTACAGTATAACTAATGACTATGCTTTTCAATTTATTATTCATACCAGTCTATCTTATTTTTCATGCTAAATTTTATCGGAAAGATCCGCGTACGTGTTTTTTTCGATTTGAAGGAAAAATAATTCTTAATATAAAATAAAAACGTCGAATAACTATGTCAAAAAACTTTATTTGTTTACTTGTTTCTATAAATTTAACTCTCCTGAGATTGATGAGAAAATTAAAGAAGGTTATTAAAGATTTTAGATAGGTATGATCAAGATTTTAACAAAAAAGTTAATTTTCAACGAAATAGTTATAGTTTTAACTAACCAAATGAATTTTAAATTTAAATAATAAATTTTCAAGCAAAGAAATGAATTTTTGACAAAATTGTTCGAATCTTCACCTAGTATGGTTGAATTTCAACCTATAAAGATGAATTCTCAAATATCTTTGAAATAACTCAAATTATTTCTAAAATTCATAAAAGTCTTTCAAAATTAAAAATATTGGCTGAGAATCTTGCAGATTTTTTTACAATTTTAAAAATTGCTTGAAATCTTAAAAATATATTTAAAAAAAATAAAAAAGCTTTAAAATTTTCCCCATGAATCTTAAAGTTTCTTATTTTCATGGTTCCTTTCAAAATTTCCAAAAAGCTTCAAATGTTTTGTTTCGAAATCTTCAAAAATTTACAAACCTTAATATCTTTTAACATTATTTTAGCATGATTTCCTGCATTTTTTTAAAAATTGTTTCAAAATCTTCAAGATTCTTCTTTGGAAATTTTCGTAAAATTTTGAAATATTTAGAAATTCTTCAAAATATTGTCTTAAAATCAATGTTTCGGAATAAACAATCATTTAAAATTTTCCCAGGGATCATATAAAAAGTATTCTATTTTATTTCTGGCTTTCAAAATTAAAAAAAAAATTTGTTGAAATCCTTTCTTTTGGGATCTTTTCATACTTTCCAAATACATTTCAAATTGATTTGAATTTTTCCCAAAATTGTTGAAAAATCTTTTATAATTAAATCAAATTTTTTTATAAATCATTTGAATTTTTCCCACGAATCACAAGAAAAGTTTTTTATTTTCTTGATATCTTTAAAAATTCTTAAAAACCATAAATTTCTTTAGATATTTTTGAACATTTAAATTTTGTTTGTAATTTTTTAAATGTTTTCGAATTTATAATTATATTTTGGTTTTTTTCAAAACTTCTAAATATGTTTTAAGATGATCTTTAAAAATACACATTGTCAAGGTAACATCAAAAAAATTGTTATCAACTTGCCGAAATTACCATTTTTAATACAAAAAATATTGTACAAAGATTTATAATTTATCAATGAATTTTAATTTATCAAAAATATTATAATTTTAATGTAAGTTATGGTAATTTTTAATTTTTACTATTCTCATATTTCAAATTAATCAACTGTTAAATATTAAAAATACTCAGCAACGAGCAAAATTCATTGAAATAATTCGAATCTATTAATAGTTAACATTAATGAAATCTTTGATTGATTCACATTCCCATCAATATGATACATTTCTTTTTATATTGTTCCGTTCTGAAATTTGTTTTAAAAAAAATGTAATAAACATATTTTTTATTACTTCTTTGTTAAAGAAATGTTTTTTGTAAGAAATTAATAAAATTAATATAAATTGATTATAAATCCGTCGAAAACCAGAACGGCAATTTTTAATTTTTGGTACTTAAATATTTTAAATTACCGTAAAATGGGGCTAAGCGACGAAAATGTTGGAGAAAGTGGCGCACTCTGAATTCTGCATTTTAATCGCGATGTTGCTTCTTCTAGGTTTTGGAATTAAATTTTCGCAATTTTTAGTTACAAGCCACTATATTTTTCACTCAGATTTACGATAAACTGTTAAGTAATAAAATTTATCAACACGTAGTGAAACACAGTATAATACATTTATTTCTATATTGTTTCCTTCTGAAAAAAATTTAATAGTTTTTTTTTAATGATTATGATTTGTTTCAGAAAAATACAAAGCTTTTTGTACAAAAATTATAAAAGTGAGTATAAAATGATTCTAATTTCGTGAAAAAACTGAAACTTTGAAAAAATCAGGTTTTGAAAATTTAAAAAAAAATTTTTGAGATATATTCTACTTACAAGTAGGTTCAAGGAAAATTGTCAAAATGTTTGTAACTAATAAATATCCATGGAATCTTTATGGTGTATATATACTCGTCGCTATCTCGTTAGGCTGTCTAAGTTGTCGTCTTTTTCTAAATTGTAAAGTCATGAAAAACATATTTTCGTCTAATTGAAGGCTCATATATTCTAGGACAAGATTGAAAAACATTTGCTATGTTATTCAAACAACGAACAAAAAATACTGTCAGCTTGAAAATCGACAATCGGCAATATTGAAAAACACTTTTAACCTTATTCAAACAATGAGCGAAAAATGTATTCGACTTCTAAATCGGCTAAGTCATATGATACTGAATCATGCTAGGTGACCTCAGCCTACATAAGGTATTTACGAGTCATTGCTCGAAAGTGAAAAATTTTAAAAATTCATCTACTTCAGATGAGTGGAATGATTTCGTTTATTTGAAGGTTCAGACACATAGGTAGAGATTGAAAAACATTTTTAACTTTACTTAAATAAGGAGCGAAAAATATAGTCGACTGATAAATCGGCTAAGTCATATGATACTGCATCATGCTAGGTGACCTCAGCCTACATAAGGTATTTACGAGTCATTGCTCGGCAGTAAAAATTTTGGAAAATTTTCACAATCCATCCATTTCAGGTAAAAGAAATATTTACGTTTAATTGAAGATGCAGACATTCTAGAACAAGGTTGATAAACACTTTAAACATTATTCAAACAATAAGAGAAAAATATTGTTAGCTTGTAAATCGACTAGGTCATGCGCATTAGGCCTTCTAATTTGTAAAGTCATGCGAAGAATATTTTCGTTTATTAAAAGGTTCCGGAATTCGAGGGCAATATTGAAAAACACTTTCAACTTTATTCAAACAATGAGCGAAAAGTATAGTCGACTGGTAAATCGGCTATGTCATATGATACTGAATCATGCTAGGACCTCAGCCTACATAAGGTATTTACGAGTCATTGCTCGGAAGTGAAAAGTTTTGAAAAATTCTCACAATCCATCTATTTTAGCTGATGAAAATATTTTCGTTTAGTTGGAGTCTCATACATTCTAGGTCAATATTGAAAAACATTTGAAACTTTATTCTAACAATGACCGAAAAATATTGTCAGCTTGTAAATGGACTAAATCATGCATCCTGGATCATGACGCGTTATTGACAAGTTATTGCTCGAAACTAGAAGAATGAGAAAAAAATTTTGTTGCAAAACCTACACCTACCTTTAAAAGCATTGTTTATTCTTCATAAGCTCTCTTGTTTCGCTACTTATAACGATCGTTATAAAAAAACTCTCATTGGACATACTTAGTTTCTTCAGAAGAATGTTAATTAACCTTTGGCACAAGCTGAAACTTTTTACTCTTGTGACATTTTCTCGTACGACAAGCCATTATTTATTCACAGCCTTTTAACCATAAAAATAAAGTATAATATAATCATATAAATCAATGTTTGCTTGAATAATTGCAAGTTTCTATGGAAAACTAGAAAAATGTACTATCGTAAAAAATTTGGAAAATCTAAAACGGAATTTTGTTAAAAAGTAGCGCATGAGGACCCTGAATATGCATAATTAGTTTTCAGCTCATTGATCAATTGCAATTTCAAAAAATTTAGCTAGAGATTAGTTAAGTTTCAAAAATTTCGATTCAGAAAGGGAATAAAGTATGTTTTGCGTCAGAAAAAAGTAGAAAAAAAATTAACTTCTTTAGACACTCAAGTTCATTATTATTGAAGACAAATCATTTTCACAAGGTTTGCTAAATAATTGCAATTTTCTATGGAAAATAAGGATCGATCGTAATTGAAAGAGTCTGGAAATTTTTCATTTTTTTAACTTCGTTCAAACAATCAGAAGGCAATGTCTTTAAATTGAAGGAGGCTAGGTCATGTTTACAATGTTACAATATGACCTTCTTATCGTTTCAAGAGAGATAAGAATGCTACACCATCACGTTATTTTGTTAAACTTTTCAATCTTTTACGCTTTTCATGTTGATAACCTTTCCTTAATTATTTTACACAGCCCTAAGGGCTATGTAATAGTTAATGCAAATGAAAAATTTTCCCAGCAATATACTTGTAAAAATTTTAAGTTTGGCAATTATTTGAGTCTGAACTGTCCATTTTTCTTGCACTAACCCCAAACATGATTTTTAGTTTTTTCAAAGTACTTTTTTGTAAGTTTTAGTATATAATTTTATAATTATTATCCTATATTAATAATGTTTCATTATTTTTCAATTATTTATTAATAATAATATTATATATAATATATCAATAATGGTTTTATCATTTTCTTGATGTACTAATAATGTCTTTGCTTACAAATTACATAAAATATTGTGTTAGCAGTATTATCATCTTACAATACAACTTAAATCCTGTTGACAAAAACTTTTTAAAACATGCTGCATTCATTAATTTTTTTATAAAAAAAAATGGTATGCAATATCTCAGATTGCTAAAAAATCGGCTAGGACTGAAGGTTACACATATTTAAGCGACCCGTCCAGGTATGGGCATTGGAAGATAGTAAATTATATTCTTTGATGTATTAAATAAATTTATTTCTTTAATTCATCAATACATTTTTATCATTGCAACACTTTTTTTTATTGAAAACATAAGTTTAATTAATAGCTAACGCAAACATAAGAATAGGCAGAACCACAATATTGCCAAATTATACTGTTGTTTTTTTGTTAAAGGATATGTTAAATCTTTTTCTCTGATCTGCAGTTATTATAGGAAAACATGCATTATCCGTAACTGTGAGGTCGATCAAAATTTCTTCCGGTCCTAGATATATTGCACGAATAAACTTATCTTTGTCTATTATAGCAGCGTACTTAAGAAAGCCAGAATTTGTTGCTAGTACATCAGCTCTAACTCCCCTTAGACTAACCGTCTGATTTGGTACTTCTGATTTGCAATAAATATCAGCCTTATTGGGAAGCAAAACGTTTCTAACAACGCCAAGGACACCGGCATTGTATAAATCTGAAGAACTTGATTCTGCAATGAAAAGAAATAAGAATATAATTATTTTTTACTTCAAATATTAGCTATATAATTTTTAAATTTATTGTGAAATGTTTTCGAGCACAATAGTTTCATTGTAAAATATCCCGTGATTTAGGTTATCAGGAAATGCCGATTTCCTTGCTTGAATTCAAAAGTACTTTTTTTGAAATAAAAAAATAAAAAAGTCAGTCAGGTTTTTCTGTGTCAAGTCTGGCGTTTTCTTGGGATGCGGCATTCCATTGACAAGGGTACATACTTTAAATTTGCCATAATTTTTGTACCCATAGACAAAATTTCGATCATTTTAGAAATGTTCACAATTTTAATGACCCTACGCATGAAAGACAAATGATGAAATCCAGAAAATTTCCGAAAAATTCACCAAAAAATAACGATATATGAATGTACAGAGATTAAAAAGGACAACTTAAAATTATGTATAAGAGATTATATTGTATGATAATTTCAAGGAAAACCGCAAGGGTGAAGGTCAGAGCACCAAAAGCAAGAAAGATGTTCATCGTCTGTAAATAGAGGAAAATCAATTCTTAATACAAAATAAAAATGTTGAATGATTGTGTTAAAAAAAAAATTATTTGTTTACTTGTTTTTAAGGTAATAAATATAATTTTCTAATATACTTGAGAAAAGTAAAGGAAGTTTTTCAAGATTTTATACAATCAAAAATTTTAATTATAACTGGAATTTCTCCAAAACTTGTAAATATGTTTTAAGATGATTCGATTTTTTCCTACAATTGTTTTCAATTTCTGCGAAAAAAAAATGATTTTTAAAATCTTCAAGATTCTTTTTTGAAAATTTTGATCATCTTTGCGAATGTTTAGAAATCTTTTGCAAAATTCTCTCAAAATTTATTTTTCAAAATAAAAAGTCAGTAAAAATTTTCCCAGGAATTGTTATCAAATTGCCAAAATGACTATGCTGGATTTTGAATAGAGTATTTATTTTATTTTTCATATTAAACTTTATCGGAAAGATCCGCGTACGTGTGTTTTTCGATTTGAGAGAAAAACAATTCTTAATAAAAAATAAAAATGTTGAATAACTGTGTGAAAAAACTTTATTTGTTCACTTGTTTCTATGGTAATAAATTTAACTTTCCTAAGATTCATGAGAAAATTAGAGAAGGTTTTTCAAGATTTTAGATAGGTATAATCAAGATTTAAAAAAAAAGTTAATTTTCAACGAAATAGTTACATTTTTAACTGAACAGATGAATTTTAATTTAAAATGATAAATCTTCAAACCTATAAAGATGAATTCTCAAACATTTTTGAAATAACTCAAATTATTTCTCAAATTTATAAAAGTCTTTCAAAATTAAAAAAATTGGCTGAGAACCTTGCACATTTTTTCACAATTTTAAAAATTGCTTGAAATCTTAAAAATATATTTAAAAAAAATAAAAAAGCTTTAAAATTTTCCCCATGAATCTTAAAGTTTCTTATTTTCATGGTTCCTTTTAAAATTTCAAAAAAGCTCCAAAAGTTTTTTTTCGGAATCTTCAAAAATGTACAAACCTGAATATCTTTTAACATTATTTTAACATGATTCCCTTTTTTTTTAATTATTTTAAAATCAAGATTCTTTTTTGAAAATTTTGGGAATATTTTGAAATGATTATTGATTATTGATTTGTTTCTTACACCTACTTACAAGTAGGTGTAAGAAAAATCGCCAAAATCTTTGTAACTAATGAATATCCATGAAAACTTTTTGGTGTATATATACTAGTCTCTCTCTCATTAGGCTGTCTAAGTTGTACTCTTTTTCTAAATTGTAAAGTCATGAAAAACATATTTTCGTTTAGTTGAAATCTCATACATTCTAGGGCAAGATTAAAAAATATTTGTAACCTTATTAAAAGAACGAAGGAAAAATATTGTTAGCTTGTAAATCCACTAGGTCATGCTCATTAGGCCTTCTAATTTGTAAAGTCATGCGAAAAATATTTTCGTTTATTGAAAGGTTCCGGAATTCGAGGGCAATATTGAAAAACACTTTTAACTTTGTTCAAACAATGAGCGAAAAATATAGTCGACTGGTAAATCGGCTAAGTCATATGATACTGAATCATGATAGGTGACCTCAGTTTACATAAGGTAATTACGAGTCATTGCTCGGAAGTAAAAAATTTTGAAAATTTTTCACAATTCATCTATTTCAGATGTGGAAAATATTTTCGTCTAGTTGAAGGTTCAGAAATTCGAGAACAAGGTTGAAAAACATCAAAACTTTATTCAAACAATAAGCGAAAGATATTTTTAGCTTGTAAATCGACTAAGTCATGTGCATTACGCCTTCTAATTTGTAAAGTCACTATAAAAATATTTTCATTTTTTGGGAGCTTTAGAAATTCGAGCACAATATTGAAAAACATTTGAAACTTTATTCTAACAATGACCAAAAAATATTGTCAGCTTGTAAATGGGCTAAGTCATGCATCCTGTATCATGCATGACACGTTATTGTCAAGTTATTGCTCAAAACTAGAAGAATAAGAAAAAAATTTTGTTGCAAAACCTATACCTACCATTAAAAGCATTGTTTATTCTTCATAAGCTCTCTTGTTTCCTTATTTATAACGATTATTATAAAAAAAGTCTCATGGGACATAATTAATTTCTTCAGAAGAATGTTAATCAATCTTTGACACAAGCTAAAACTTTTTACTCATGTGGCATTTTCTCGTGGGGTGAGCCATTATCTAGTCAGAGTCTTTTAAACAATATATTCTTTATAAATTCATGCTTTCTTGAATAATTAAAAATTCTGTCGAAAACTAGAAAAATGTACAGCAGTAAAATTTGGAAAATCAATAACAGAATTCTGTTGAAAAGTAGCGCATGAGGACCCTGAATATACATAATTAGTTTAGAGCTCATTGATCTATTGCAATTTCAAAAAATTCAACTAGTAATTAGTTAAGTTTTAACAATTTTGATTCAGGGAGGTAACAAATTATCTTTTGCGTAAACAAAAATTACAAATAAACTTCTTTAGACACTCAAGTTCAGCTTTATTCAAGTCAAATCATTTTCTCAAGGTTTGCGAAATAATTGCAATTTTCTATGGAAAATAAGAATCGATCGTAATTTAGAGAGTCTAAAAAATTCTCATTTTTCTAAGCCTTGTTCAAACATTCAGAAGGCAATGTCTTTAAATTGAGGCAGGCTAGGTCATGTTTACAATGTCACGATATGACCTTACTGTTCCAAGAGAGATAGAATGCTACACCATCACATTATTTTTGAAAATTTTCTTATTTTTCACGCTTTCCATTTTGATAAAATTTTTTCAATTATTATATACAGTCCTAAGTGAATTTATTTATTTGTATCAAGCAATTAGTTGTTTTCTAAATTAAGAAATATCGCGACTTATCGGATTAGTAATTTCCTCCTAATCTTTGGTGGCTCACCTTCTGCCAACCGAATCTGTAAAATTTCACTAGTAAATAGTTGAATTTTACCAATTTTGATTCAGGAAGCAAAAAAGCTTAATATCTGAAATATACTTCTGTAAGCACGTTATTTCGGAATTTTTTATTTATCTCTGGCACAACATAAATTGTTTACTCTCGTACGGCGAGTTATTATTTATTCACAAGCTGACTAACAATATATTTTTTATAAATTTCCGCTCCTATACAAATAAATATATTTAAATCACTACCTATTATGCTAAAAGTTATAAATATTGGGTTAGGCCTGAAAAGTACAAATCAAGCTCAGTGGACTAATGATAATAAAATAATGGTAAGAAGTCGAGTCTCGCTCAGGTGAACGCAATGAGCTTCATTTTTTACATTCTCATTCTAATGAGAAGGTATTAGTTTTATGTAAAATTTGACTTTGTCGGTTTTCATCAAATTTCCACGTTTTAAGACCTCTTGAGTGAGAAAAAACGATTTTTACGAAGGTGTCTGTCTGGATGTCTGTCTGTAGTATCGTGTAGGCACGATAACTTTCAAAAGATTGATCAGATTGGATTCTGCTTTGGCACACTTTTTTATGGCCTACAAAGAAAGAACGAGTTCGTTAACCAGCTATTTTGGATGAAAATTCAAAAAGTGAGCACATTTTGAAAATTTTTGTGACCACTTTTTTTTGAGATTTGAAAATTCTATGTACGATTATTAGTAGTACGCGAAAAGAGGAACAAAATATCCTGATGACTTTTTCTGATAAAAAAAAATTACCGGAGTTCTGTTACCTAATAATGAATATATTATAAAATGTTAACAAACAAGCACAATATTGACATGAAACATAAGAGAAAATTTCCTCATCAATATACTTGTAAAAATTTAAAGTTTGGCAAATATTTGAGTAGAAACTATCTATTTTTCTTGCACTAACCCCAAACATGATTTTTAGTTTTGTCGAAGTACTTTTGCAAGTTTCTTAATGTGTTAATAAAGTCTTTGCTCACAAATTAGATAAAATATTGTGTTGACAGTATCATCATCTTACAATAAAACTTAAATCCTGTTAAGAAATATTTTTTAAAACATGCTGCATTCATTATGTTTAAAAAAATAGTATGTAATATCTCACATTGCTAAAAAAAACGGCGTAGGACTGAAGGCTACTCATATTTAGGCGTCTCGTTCAGATAGCGGCATTGGAAGATAGTAAATGACAATCTTTGATGTATTATCCTTTATTGTAAATCCATTTATTTCTTCAATTCGTAAGTACATTTTTAACATTGCAACACTTCATTTGAAAAAAAAATTAAAGTTCGATTTATATATGTTTAACGCAAACATTACAGTGGCTAGATTCACAATACTGTCAACAAATTATTCCGCTAATTTTTGGCCAATGCATAGCTTAAATTCCTTTCTTTCAGATTCAGTCCTTGCAGGAAAACGTGCATTACGTACAGCTGTGGGGTTGATCACAATTACATCCAGTCCTAGATATATCGCACGAATAAACTTATCTTTGTCTATTACAGCAGCGTATTTAAGAGGCTTAGAAATTGTTGCTAGTACATCAGCTCTAACTCCCCTTAGAGTAACATTAGTAGATGGATTCTCCATGTAGTAAATATCAGCATCACTGGGAAGCAAAATGTTTTTAGTAACGTGAAGGACAGCGGTATTGTATAAATCTGTAGAACTTGATTCTGCAATAAGAAGAAATAATAAATATTAATACATAAATTCCTTGCTTGAATCCAAAAGTACTTTTTTTTAAATAAAAAAGTCAAGCAGGTTCTTCTGTGTCAATCCATTGACAAGGGTACACACTTAAGATTTGCCATAATTTTTGTACCCATAGACAAAATTTTGATCATTTTAGAAATGTTCACAATTTTAATTACCCTACGCATGAGAGACCAAAGATGAAATAAAGAAAATATCCTAAAAATTCACCAAAAAATAACGATATATGAATGTACAGCGATTAAAAAGGAAAACTTAAAATTATGTATAAGATATTATATTGTATGATAATTACGAAGAGAATCCATGAAGACCACAAGGGTGAAGATCAGAGTAGCAAGAGCAAGAAAGATGTTCATCGTCTGCAAATAGAGGATACTGTTTGATAATGATTTTGAGAATTTTGTGTACAGTATATTAAACAAATTTCACCGGAAATATTCGCGTACATGTGTTTTTCTATCTCAGGGAAAAACAATTCTTAATACAAAATAAAAATGTAGAATACTTGTGTTCAAAAAAATGTATTTGTTTACTTGTTTTTAAGGTAATAAATATAATTTTTCTAAGATTCTTGAGAAAATTCAATAAGGTTTTTCAAGATTTGAATAATGAATCTTCAAATAAAGAAATGAATTTTCAACAAAATAGTTCAAGGCTTAACCAAGTAATTGAAAAAAAGCCTTTTAAAATTTCTACAAAGCTTCAGAAGTTTTTCACGAAATCTTCAAAAATCTTCACTTTGTTTTGAAATTTGTTTAAAACCCTTTTGTAACCTTCTAAATATCTGTAAAATAAATCGATTTTTTTCTCATATTGTTTTCAAATCATTTCAAAATCATCAGAATTCTTTTTTAGAATTTTTTCAGAACTTCTAGAAATCTTTCAAGATGTTTTTTATTTTCCTTCAAAATGTTCAAAAAGCTTCGAAATTTTCCTGAAAATCATTCCAAATTATTTATATATTTTTTTTATTTTCTGAAATCTTCTCGAATTTCAAACTATATTTTGTTATGAATCTGTGGAAAAAAGAAAACGCTAAAAAAATCAGTTATTGCAAAACATTTTTTGATTATTTTTGTATTTTCTGACAAAAATACAATTATCCTTGGTCTCACCCAACCAGGGGGGTGACTCGCCATACAAATGCGCTGTGTCAGTTTTGTGAAGGACGGCAGAAAATGAAACACTGGCGCCACTAGCGCCACGCCCTATATTTGAATGAAAGCTGATTAGAATCATGGGAGATTTAGTATTTTTCGCAGTTTTTATAATATTTTGGACATTTGTGGATAATTTAAATACTTTTAGCTTGAATTAGGCAAGGATTAACTGTTTCTAGAATTTAAAAAATACCTAGGATTAAAAAATAGACCTTACATACACTGGAAATGTCGGTTTTTTAGTTTCAAGTAGAGTGAAATGGTAAAATATAAAGATTACGTATTTACCGTTTAAAACAAATAAACTAAATGTTCTGAAATGATAATATATAAAAATTTTTGTCTATTTTTTAATTACTCGAATGATCCGAATCTATTATTACATTATAATAAAAATATACAAGCAAATTTAAAAATCATAATTTTTAATATTCAGTATATTGTATTGATCGTGAAATGGCTAAAAGATTATCAGTAATAAAGTTTTTAACTTTAACGTACATTTAGTCATTTATTTATTTAAAAATTGAATTAAAAGATGGAGATATAAATTAAATATGGGGTAAAGTCAGTAGGATGGTATATAGGAGTAATAAATGCTAGGTTAATTTATTTAAATAAATATAATTATTTAAATCATTTACGAATATACTGCGATTAAAGTATAGCAATTATTATGCAGACAGAACATAATAATTTATTATATACAATTGAACAAAGCTAGTTTTACAAAATGTCGCGACTTTCTTTTTCATAAAATTATCGTTTTTTTAAATTTAGGTTTCTTTTACTATTCTGACTGCAAGAAAATCATTATTTTACAATTGTAATTTACTTTGGTACTTGAATTTATTAATAAATTAATGTAATCGTACATAAATTTCGAACTGATAAAAATAAACAACTTCTTAAAACAATTTTTAAGAAGTGAAATCTTCCTTTGATCAATTCAATTGTTACCTTAATAGGAACGTAAGTTCTATTATTTCGGTCTTACGATCAATTTGAATAAAAAAGACTAGAAGTATTCCGAGTCAATACTTTAATTATAAAAAGTTACATTCTCGCAACGTTTCGACCTCAATCTGTTGGTCATCCTCAGGCAAATTATACCCGATAAAGGCTTATATTATACCTAATAAAGTATTTTTTATTCAAATTGATCGCAAGACCGAAATAATAGAAGTTACGTTCCTATTAAAGTAATAAATGTCGAAACTCGGCGATAATTCAAAACTGTCATTAATGTTACTTTTACAATTTTCTTAAAGATAGTAAGGGTTTTAAAATATTTTTAAAATGTCAAAAACTAATAAAAATATAATGTTACACACTATTACAATAATCTACAAGTTTTACAAGAAGAAAAATATATCAAAATGTAAAAATCAATGTAGTCATGAAACCGTCAAGCCATTCAATTATTTTAGGTTAAAGAACATCGGTGTAAACAAATCCTCATACCTATCGCCATAACCGTTCCATCCGGAGCTAAAACTTTCTTTTTCCAAATTATTTGATCCTTTAAAAAGTGATCTTCACAAACTACATTTCCAGGTTTAACAATAAAATCCTTTTTGTCATGCTTAATTGCTTGGTGCCAACGGTCAACCTCATTTTTTAGAACGGAAAAATGCACTGTTTTACTCCGTTTGAGCGGGTTGAGTCGTACCCTGATAGACAGTTCGGTGCTATACATCGATGCCCCCCCCCCCCCCATTGTTATAACACATGTATCCGTAAATAAATAAAATATGGCAAATAGACGATAAAGTTATGACATTTCACGAGTTTGTGTATGCAAAATCATAACAGACAACGGGCAGACCGGGCGTCGTGGAGGTGGCGCCAATGCTTCACGACTCGCCGCTCTTCACAAAACTGACACGCGCCTCTAATGCAAAAGAGAAAATCGTGTCACCCCCCTGCACCCAACTGATATTTCACTTCTAGACTAAAAAAGATGGTTTTGGAAAAGGTTTCAAACCATTTATTCAAAAATTCGGAAAATTCATCAAAGTAAACAGATACCGAAAATATTTTTTAAAAAGTAAAAAAAAGCCTGCACCACTTACCCCCACATGCGCCGCTTAGTCCCAGTTTTATAATAAGGGACTGTGAATAATAATTTCTTGGAAAAACTGAAACTTTGAAAGAAATCAGTTATTGCAACAAATTTTTTTCTTCTTTCAGATATATCATTATACAGGAAAATTGCCAAAATATGTGTAACTAATGAATATTGATGAACATTTTTCGGTGTATATATACTAGTCGCTATATCATTAGGTCTTCCAAGTTGGTGTGCTCTTTTTCTAATTTGTAAAGTCATGAGAAAAATATTTTGGTTTAGTTGAAGGCTTATAAATTCTAGAACAAGATTAAAAAATATTTTAAACTTTATTCGAACAATACGCGAAAAATATTGTTAACTTGTAAATCGACTAAGTCCTGTGTATTAGGCTTTCTAATTTTGTTAAGTCATACGAAAAATATTTTCGTTTATTGAATGGTTTAGAAATTTGAGCACTAGATTGAAAAACTTTTAACTTTATTCAAACAATGAGGGAACAATGTTTTCAGTTTGTAAATTGGCTAATTCATGCATTCTGCTTACTTATATATACTTATTGCTCAAAATTAGAAAAATTATACTTATTTTCACAAATTGGCTTGTCCTACGAAAACATGTCACAAAAGTAAAAAGTTTTATCTTCTGTCAAAGATTAATTAATTTTTCTTTGTTATAAATCAATTTTGGTCATTGCCTTCCTTGTTATTATTCACTTTTTCTAATTTTTGAAGTCTTGAGAAAAATGTTTTCGTTTATTTGAAGGTTCACACATTCGAGGACAACATTGAAAAAGACTTTGAACTTTTTTTAAAAAATAAGCGAAAAATGTTTTTAACTTGTAAATTGGCCAAGTCATGCATTCAGGCTCATGATACGTTATTGACAAGTTATTGCTCAACACTAGAAAAAAAAAAGAAAAATTGTTACAACTTACCTATTTAAGCTTATTTTATTCACGATAAAAGTAATCCCTTTAATAAATCAATTCAAAAAGTTCAGAAACTTAGAAATAACTAAATAATTCATAAAGAATTGAAAAGATTGTAACTAATAAAGCAAAAAATAAATAAAAAATGATGCAAGCCAACGAGTGTCATAATGTTCTTTAAAACTGTTGCAAAACCTATATCTAACATTAATAGCATTGTTTATTCTTCATGAGCTCTCTTGTTTCGTTATTTTTGATGATTATCATAAATAAAAACCCTTATTGACCATAATTAATTTATTTAAAAAAATTTTAATTAATCTTTAACACAAGCTAAAATTTTTTACTCGTGTGCCATTTTCTTCTACGATGAGCTATTGTCTATTCACAGGCTTTGAAGCAATATATTTTTCATAAGTCCATGCTTCTTTGAATAATTGCAAATTTCGATCGAGAAATAGAAAAATGTACAAACGTTAAAATTTTGAAAATCGAAAATATAATTCTGTTGAAAAGTAGCGCGTGAGGACCCTGAATATGCATAATCCATTTAGAGCTCATAGACCAAATTGCGATTTCAAAAAATTTAGCTAGTGATTAGTTGAGTTTCGACAATTTTAATTTTGAAAGGGAATATAGTATATTTTGCGTAAGAAAAGAGGTAGAAAATAAAAATGAACTTCTTTATAGACACTCAAGTTCATTATTCAAGTCAAATCATTTTCACAAGCTTTGCTAAATAATTGCAATTTTCTATCGAAAATGAGGAGCGATCGTAATTGAAAGAGTCTAAAAACTTCTAATTTTCCTAAGCTTTATTCAAACATTCCGAAGGCAATGTCTTTGAATTGAGGTAGACTAGGTCACGTTTACAATGTTACAATATGACCTTCTTATCGTTTCAAGAGAGATAAGAATGCTACACCATCACGTTATTTTGTTAAACTTTTCAATCTTTTACGTTTTTCATTTTGATAAACTTTTCTTAACCATTTTACACATCCCTAAGGGCTATGTAATAGTTATGTAATAGTTAATGCAAATGCAAAAATTTCCCATCAATATACTTGTAAAAATTTTAAGTTTGGCAATTATTTTCGTATAAACTGCACTGTTAAAAATTTCTGCTCGAAACTTCCAACAAATGTAATGGAAGTTTATTTCCGAAACGTAAGGTAACGCTACAATACAAAATGTTGTAGTTCCCAAATGCTGGTACTGCAATGGTACCTCACATGTATTGGAATTTTACAATACATTTCCAGTAGCCAGTAACACTTCTGTATCACATTGTGGGCTGGATATCTCGACACCTGTTGAACCGAAAAATTGAAAAAAAAAAAAAAAAAAAAAACGTAAACCATTTCTCAGGACATTCATGGAATTCACGTAATTAATTGAATTCTCGAAATTTATGGAATTCAAGGTATTCATGGAATTCAAGAAATTCACGGGATATCAGGATCTCACCAAATTCACGGAATTTACGGAATTTACGGAATTCATGGAATTAACAGAACTCATGGAATTCACGAAATTCATGGAATTCAAGGAATTCATGAGATTCAAGGAATTTATCGAATTCACGGAATTGACAGAACTCACGGAATTCAAGGATTTCACGGAATTCACGGAATTCACGGAATTCACGGAATTCACGGAATTCATAGTATTCAAGGAATTCAAAGATTTCATGGAATTAAAGGAAATCACGAAATTGGCGGAATTCATAAAATTCAAGGAATTCATAGAATTCACGGAATTAATGGAATTCACGGAATTGATGGAATACAAGGAATTGATGGAATTCAAGGAATTGATGGAATTTAGGGAATTCACGGAATTTACGGAATTCCCGAAATCTAAAGTAGTAGTAGTAGTAGTATACCATTAAGCCATTTCCCTTTCAGGGTAGGCGTGTGACACTACCCGATTCGGGTAGTGTTTCTAGGTGGATAGTTTTCTTGTAGTTATAAATAACTACAAGTGTGGGCTCACCACACCCATGATATGCCAACAGCACGCAGTGTAGTCTCGAATGGTCACCCATCCAAGTACTAACCGCGCCCAACGCTGCTTAACTTCAGTGATCTGACGAGAACTGGTTTTTTCAGCGTGGCATGGCCGTTCACGAAATTCAGGAAATTCATGCAATTCACGAAATTCAAGGATTTCAAGGAATTGAAGAAAATCACGGAATTCATGGAATTCACGGAATTCAAGGAATTCGAAGAATTCACGGAATTTACGGAATTCGAGGAATTCATGGAATTCAGAAAATTCACAAAAATCGCGGAATTCAAGGATTTCACGGAATTTATGGAATTCATGAAATTCATAGTATTCAAGGAATTCAAAGATTTCACGGAATCAAAGGAAATCACGGAATTGGCAGAATTCATAGAATTCACGGAATTAATGGAATTCACGGAATTTATGGAATTCAGGGAATCGATGGAATTCACGGAATTCATGGAATTCAAGGAATTGATGAAATTCATGGAATTCAAGGAATTGATGGAATTCAAGGAATTCCCGGAACTTACGGAATTCACGCGATCTAAGGAATTCACGAAATTCAAGGATCTCAAAGATTAAAGGAAATCACGGAATTCGTGAAATTCAAGGAATTCGTGGAATTCATGAAGTTCACGACATTTAAGGAATTCACGGAATTCAAGGAACTCACGAAATTCAAGGAGTTCATAAATTGAAAGAATTCATGAAATTCAAAAAATTCATCCGATTCATGGTATTAATTGAATTCACAGAATTCAAGAAATTTACAAAATTTAATGAATTCAGAGAATTCAAACAATTCATGGAGTTCAATGAATTCACGGAATCCAAGGAATTCATGGAACGTGAATATCGAGCATTCCGTAAATTCAGTGAATTTCATGAATTCAGTGAATGCCGTGAATTCCATTAATTTCGTTAATTCAGTGAATTTCGTAAATTCAATGAATTCCATGAATTCTGTGAATTACTTGGATGGCACGAACTTTTTGAACACCTTAAATTCCATAAATTCCGTGATTTCCCCGAATTCGATCAATTCCGTGAATTCCATAAATTCCGTCAATTCCTTGAATTCCATAAATTCCGTTAATTGCTTGAATTCCATATACTTCGTGAATTCCGTTAATTCCATGAATTCCTTGAATTCAGTTAATTCCGCGAATTCAGTTAATTACGCGAATTCCGTGATTACAGTCAACCCCGAGAATTTATTAAATTACATGAATTTCGTGAATTGTATGAATTCCGTGAGTTCCATGAATTCCATGAGTTCATGAATTCCGTGAATCCCATAAATTCCGTGAATACCATGAATGCCGCGAATTCCAATAATTTCGTGAATTCCACGAATTCAGTAAATTTCATGAATTCCATGAATGTAGTGAATTCAGTGAGTTTCAGGAATTCCATGATTTCAGTGAATTTCATGAATTCCATGAATTCCGTGATTTCTGCGAATTTCATGAATTCCGTGAATTCTATGAATTCCGCAAATTCCATGAATTCCGTGAATTCGGCGAATTCCATAAATTTCGCGAATTCCATGAATTCCGTGTATGTATACCATTAAGCCATTTCCCTTTCAGGGTAGGCGTGACACTACCCGATTCGAGTAGTGTTTCTAGGTTAGTTTCTTGTAGTAAATAACTACAAGTGCGGGCTCACCACACCGTGAATTCCATAAATATCGTGAATTTCTTGAGTTTCATGAATTCCGTGAATTCCATGAATTCCATAAATCCCGTGAATTCCGTGTATTCTATCAATTCCATCAATTTCGTGAATTCCATGAATTCTGTGAGTTCCATAAATTTAGTGAATTCCGCGAATTCCGTAAATTTTGGGAATTCCTTGAATTCCGTGAATTCCATTAATTCCGCGAATTACATAAATTTCGTGAATTCCTTTAGTTTAATGAATTTATAATATATGTATTGCAATTTCGTCATTTCAATACCGTGTTTGCAATTTTACCTTACGCTTGTATTGTAGAAGTTTTGGAGAATTCCAAACATTTTTAACAGTATGTCCATTTTTCTTGCTCTAACCCCAAACATGATTTTTAGTCTTTTCGAAGTACTTTTTCATAAGTTTCTGAATGTAATTTTTTAATTATTATACTATATTAATAAAATTGTATTATTTTTCAACTATTTATTAATAAGAATATTATATATGATATATCAATAATGGCAGTATTATCATCATACAATACAACTTAAATCATGTAGACAAACATTTTTCAAAACAGGCTGCATTCATTAATTTCGTTGAAAAAAATGGTATGCAATATCTCACTTTGCTAAAAAATCCGCTTAGGACTGAATGTTAATTATGTTTAAGCGTCTCGATTAAGTATGGGCATTGGAAGATAGTAAATTATATTCTTTGATGTATTCAATCAATTTATTTCTTCAATTCATCAGTACATTTTTAAAATTACAACACTTTTTTCTAACTTTAACTAATAGCTAACGCAAACATAAGAATGGGCAGAACCACAATATTGCCAAATTATAATGTTATTTTTTTGTTAAAGGCTATTTTAAATTTACTTTTCTCATTTGCAGTCATCGGAGGAAAACTTGGATTATCCTTAATTGACAGGTCGATCAAAGATACTTCCATTCCTCGATATATTGCACGAATAACCTGCTTTTTGTCTATTACAGCAGCGTACTTAAAAGGGCCAGAAACTGTTGCTAGTGCATTAGCCGTAACTCCGCTTAGACTAACCTTCTGATTTGGTACATCTGATTTGCAATAAATATCAGGCTCTTGGGGAAGCAAAACGTTTCTAGCAACGTAAAGGAGAGCGGTATTGTATAAATCTGAAGAACTTAATTCTGCAATGCGAAAAAATAAGAATAGAATTATTTTATTACTTCAAATATTAGCTATATAATTTTAAAATTTATTGTCAAATGTTTTTCGACCACAATAGTTTCATTGTAAAATCCCCGTGATTTAGGTTATCAGGAAATGCCGATTTCCTTGCTTGAATTCAGAAGTACTTTTTTTGAAATTAAAAAATAAAAAAGTCAGTCAGGTTTTTCTGTGTCAAGTCTGGCGTTTTCTTGGGATGCGTCATTCGATTGACAAGGGTACATACTAAACATTCGCCATAATTTTTGCACCCGTAGTCAAAATTTCGATTATTTTCAAACTGTTTACACTTTTAAGGACCCTACGCATGAAAGACAAATTATGAAATCCAGAAAATTTCCGAAAAATTCACCAAAAAATAACGATATATGAATGTACAGAGATTAAAAAGGACAACTTAAAATTATGTATAAGAGATTATATTGTATGATAATTACCAACAGAATCAATGAAAACCGCAAGGGTGAAGATCAGAGTACCAAAAGCAAGAAAGATGTTCATCGTCTGTAAATAGAGGAAAAACAATTCTTAATACAAAATAAAAATGTTGAATAATTGTGTTAAAAAAAAAATTATTTGTTTACTTGTTTTTAAGGTAATAAATATAATTTTTCTAATATACTTGAGAAAAGTAAAGGAAGTTTTTCAAGATTTTATACAATCAAAATTTTTAATTATAACTGGAATTTCTCCAAAACTTCTAAATATGTTTTGAGATGATTCGATTTTTTACTACAATTGTTTTCAATTTCTGCGGAAAAAAAAAATATTTTTAAAATCTTCAAGATTCTTTTTTGAAAATTTTGAGAATCTTTTCGAATGTTTAGAAATCTTTTGCAAAATTCTCTCAAAATTTATTTTTCAAAATAAAAAGTCAGTAAAAATTTTCCCAGGAATTGTTATCAAATTGCCAAAATGTCTATGCTGGATTCTGAATAGAGTATTTATACCAGTCTTTATCTTATTTTTCATACTAAATTTTATCGGAAAAATCCACGGACGTGTGTTTTTAGATTTGAGGAAAAAACAATTCTTAATACAAAATAAAAATGTCGAATAACTGTGTCAAAAAACTTTATTTGTTCACTTGTTTCTATGGTAATAAATTTAACTTTCCTAAGATTATTGAAAAAATTAAAGATGGTTTTTCAAGATTTTAGATAGGTATAATCAAGATTTTAACAAAAAAGTTAATTTTCAACGAAATAGTTACATTTTTATCTACACAGATGAATTTTAAATTAAAATAATAAATCTTCAAACAAAGGAATGAATTTTCAACAAAATGGTTCAAGTATCAACCTAGTATGGTTGAATTTTCAACCTATAAAGATGAATTATCAAACAGCTTTGAAATAACTCAAATTATTTCTCAAATTTATAAAAGTCTTTCAAAACTAAAAAAATTGGCTGAGAATTTTGCAAATTTTGTTTACAATTTTAAAAATTGGTTGAAATCTTCAAAATCTATTTTAAAAAAATAAAAAAGCTATAAAATTGTTCCCATGAATCTTAAGAAAAGTTTCTTATTTTCATGGTCCATTTCAAAATTTCTAAAAAGCTTCAAAAGTTTTTTTTCGAAATCTTCAAAAATGTACAAACCTAAATATCTTTTAACATTATTTTAACATGATTCCTTTTTTTAAATTGTTTTAAAATCAAGATTCTTTTTTGAAAATTTTGGGAATATTTTGAAATGATTATTGATTATTGATTTGTTTCAGAAAAATACAAAGGTTTTTGTACAAAAATTATGAAAGTGGGTATAAAATGATTATAATTTGGTGAAAAAACTGAAACGTTGACAAAATCAGTTATTGATAATTTATTTTTTTATTTTTTGAGATATATTCTACTTACAAGTAGGTTTAAGAAAAATCGCCAAAATCTTTGTAACTAATGAATATCTATGCAAACTTTTTCGTGTATATATACTCGTCTCTATCTCATTAGGCTGTCTGAGTTGTCCTCTTTTTCTAAATTGTAAAGTCATGAAAAGCATATTTTCGTTTAGTTGAAATCTCATACATTCTAGGACAAGATTGAAGATCATTTGTAATTTTATTCAAACGACGAACGAAAAATATTGTTAGCTTGTAAATCGACTAGGTCATGTGCATTAGGCCTTCTAATTTGTAAAGTCATGCGAAAAATATTTTTGTTTATTAAAAGGTTCCGGAATTCGAGGGCAATATTGAAAAACACTTTTAACTTTGTTCAAACAATGAGCGAAAAATATAGTCGACTGGTAAATCGGCTAAGTCATATGTCATTGAATCATGCTAGGTACGTGAGGTAATTACGAGTCATTACTCGGAAGTGAAAAATTTTGAAAATTTTTCACAATTCATCTACTTCAGATGAGTAAGCTGATTTCGTTTATTTGAAGGTTCACACACATAGGAAAAGATTGAAAAACATTTTTAACTTTACTCAAACAAGGAGCGAAAAGTTTAGTCGACTGGTAAATCGGCTAAGTCATATGATACTGAATCATGCTAGGACCTGAGCCTACATAAGGTATTTACGAGTCATTGCTCGGAAGTAAAAAATTTTGAAAATTTTTCACAATTCATCTATTTCAGATGTGGAAAATATTTTCGTTTAGTTGAAGGTTCAGACATTCGACGACGAAGTTAAAAAACATGTAAACTTTATTCAAACAATAAGCGAAAAATATTGTTAGCTTGTAAATCGACTAAGTCATGTGCATTACGCCTTCTAATTTGTAAAGTCACGACAAAAATATTTTCGTTTATTGAAAGATTAAGAAATTCGAGCACAATATTGAAAAACATTTGAAACTTTATTCTAGCAATGACCGAAAAATATTGTCAGCTTGTAAATGGGTTAAGTCATGCATCCTGGATCATGACACGTTATTGACAAGTTATTGCTCAAAACTAGAAGAATAAGAAAAAATTTTTGTTGCAAAACCTATACCTACCATTAAAAGCATTGTTTATTCATCATAATCTCTCTTCATTGGACATAATTAATTTCTTCAGAACAATGTTAATTAATCTTTGACACAAGCTAAAGCTTTTTACTCTTGTGGCATTTTCTCGTAGGGTGAGCTATTATCTATTCACAGTCTTTTAAACAATATATTCTTTATAAATCAATTCTTGCTTGAATAATCAAACATTTCTATTGAAAACTATAAAAATGTACAACCGTAAGAAATATGGAAAATCTGAAACAGAATTTTGTTTAAAAGTAGCGCATGAGGACCCTGAACATGCATAATTAGTTTGGACCTCATTGATCAATTGCAATTTGAAAAAAATTTAGCTATCAGTTCGGTTTTAACAATTTTGCTACAGAGAGGTAATAAATTATCTTTTGTATCAGAAAAAAGCTATGAGATAAAATTAAAATTCTTCAGACACTTAAGTTCAGCTTTATTCAAGTCAATTTTTTACAATGTTTGGGAAATAAGTGCAATTTTCTATGGAAAATAAGAATCGACCGTAATTTAAAGAGTCTAAAAAATTCTCATTTTTCTAAGCCTTGTTCAAACATTCGGAAGGTAATGTCTTTAAATTGAGGCAGGCTAGGTTTATGTTTACAATGTCACGATATGATCTTCTTACAGTTTCAAGAGAGATAAGAATGATACACCATCACCTTATTTTTTTCAACTTTTTTCTTTTTCACACTTTCCATTTTGATAAAAAATTTTTACTTATTATATACAGTCCTAAGTAAATTTATTCATTTGTATCAAGCAATTAGTTGTTTTCTAAATTGAGGAATATCGCGACTTATCGGATTAGTAATTTCCTACTAATCTTTGGTGGCTCACCATCTGCCAACCGAATCTGTAAAATTTCACTAGTAAATATTTGAAATTTACCAATTTTGATTCAGGAAGCAAAAAAGCTCAAAAACTGAAATATATTTCTGTAAGCACATTATTTCGAAATTTTTCGTTAATCTCTGGCACAAAATAATGGCTCATTGGACTAATGATAATAAAAGAATGGTAAGAAGTCGAGTCTCGCTCAGGTGAATGCAACGATAGGGTGTTCCAAACAAAATTTTTTCGAATTTTTATGGGGGCACACCCCAAATTTGTTCGAATCCACCCAAAAATAAATCAATTTTTTTTGTTTTGAAAAAAATGATATTTAGAGGTGGCGCAAGCCCCATGAAGTTTAACATGTATTTCCCATAAGAAAAAAAGACGCTTTTGTAAATCTTATTCAGAATCCTCAATATTATCTCAATCGAGTTGAAACTCAACATTTCTCTTCACAATTAGCCATAGAATACGAATAAAATATCACTTTTCAAAAACCAACACCATAAGTCTGTTTTATAGGGTCCCAAAGAACCCCATAAGTGAAAAAATGGGTTTTGCGAGTTTTTGGCGCTCATTATGATTTTTTTGAGGTTTTTTAAATGCGAATTGTTTCTAATACATAAAATATGACTTTGTACTGAAAATTAGATATTTTAATGGATTGTTTAAACAATTTATTATTGTTTTTAGCAATTTTCTCATAGAATGGAGTTAGAAAGACGCGGTTTTTTCACAAATTTTCCAGTTGTTGTCCAATTTTCAATTAGAGGGAAGTGATAGTTCATCAATGTTAACAATAGTGATTGTTTAAACAATTTATTATGATCATTAATAATATTATATTTGAATAATGCTAGAAAGTTCCGGATTTTTTTTAAATTTCTGGCTTTTTGTCCAATTTTCATCTGTAGTGAAGTAATAATAAATTCAAGTTAACAAAATAATTGTTTAAACAATTTATTATAATTAATAATAATATTATATTTGAATAATGCTGATAAGATGCGGTTTTTTTCTAAATTTCTGGTTTCTTGTCCACTTTTCATTCGAAGTGAAGTAATAATGAATTCAAGTTAAGAAAATAATTGTTTAAACAATTTATTATACTTATTAATAATATTATTATTGAATAATACTAGAAAGACGCGGTTTTTTTTTTAATGTCTGGTTTTTTGTTTAATTTTCATTTCGAGTGAAGTAATAATGAATTCAAGTTAACAACATAATTGTTTAAACAATTCATTATCATTGTTGATAATATTCTCTTTGCTTAATCGGTAGAATGTTGCGGTTTTTTCTGAAATTTTGAACTGTTTGTTTATTTTTTATTAGGCGTGACTTGATAATTAATTAGATTTAGCAAAAATAATTGTTTAAACAAGTTATTATTGTTTAATACTATCTTCATCTATATCGATTGCGCCTGATAGTTGCGGTTTTTGGCAATTTTTACCTTTCTATCCTTTTTTCATGTAGTGAGATAATAATTAATTAAAGTTAACAGAAAAGTTGTTTAAACAATTTAATATTGTTTATAACTATCTTTTCTCAGATAAGTGCTAGAAAGTGGCGGTTTTTTATAAAATCTTTCACTTTGCATCGCCTTTTTATTTATGAACAAGTAATAAGTCAACCAACAGAAAAATGATTTTTCGAAAGGTATTGTCGTTTTAAGTGAATTATTTTTGCTCTTTTCCAAATGCTTAAAAAAATTAATTTAAAGAAAAAAAAACTATTTTACACATGAGGCAAAAACAAATAATAGAATGCTTAGCAATAGGTGGAAGGACTAGGTCTTTAAATAACTTGTAAAAGTTTTTTTTTGGATTACAACAA
Source organism: Andricus curvator (assembly GCA_932195095.1). Taxonomy (NCBI): domain Eukaryota; kingdom Metazoa; phylum Arthropoda; class Insecta; order Hymenoptera; family Cynipidae; genus Andricus; species Andricus curvator. The sequence continues at coordinate 310,294 of CAKNYM010052327.1, read as the reverse complement.
GAAGTTTATTGCAAAGCGTAAAAGAAAAACTTGGAATTGCAAATCTCTAATGTTTATATATTAATTGTTAATATTTAAGCAGGCGAAGCAAAGTGAAAGATTTTAGAAAAAACCGCCACTTTCTAGCACTTATCTAAGAAAAGATAGTTATAAACAATATTAAATTGTTTAAACAACTTTTCTGTTAACTCTAATTAATTATAACCTCACTAAGTGAAAAAAGGACAGCAAGGTAACAATTGTCGTGAAACCGCAACTATCAGGCGCAATCGATATAGATGAAGATAGTCATAAACAATAATAATTCGTTTAAACAATTATTTTTGCTAAATCTAATTAATTATCAAGTCACGCCTAATAAAAAATAAACAAACAGTTGAAAATTTTAGAAAAAACCGCAATATTCTACCGATTAAGCAAAGAGAATATTATCAACAATGATGATAAATTGTTTAAACAATTATTTTGTTAAGTTGAATTCATTATTACTTCACTCCAAATGAAAATTAAACAAAAAGCCAGAAATTTAAAAAAAACCGCATCTTTTCAGCAATATTAAAATATAATATTATTAATAATTATAATAAATTGTTTAAACAATTACTTTGTTAACTTGAATTTATTATTACTTCACTACAGATGAAAATTGGACAAAAAGCCAGAAATTTAAAAAAAATCCGCATCTTTCTAGTATTATTCAAATATAATATTATTAATAATTATGATAAATTGTTTAGATCATAACTATTGTTAACATTGATGAACTATCACTTCCCTCTAATTGAAAATTGGACAACAAACGGAAAATTTTTGAAAAAACCGCGTCTTTCTAACTACATTCTATGAGAAAATTGCTAAAAACAATAATAAATTGTTTAAACAATTCATGAAAATATCTAATTTTCAATAGAAAGTCATATTTTATGTATTAGAAACAATTCGCATTAAAAAAACCGCAAAAAAATCATAATTAGCGCCAAAAACTCGCAAACCCATTTTTTCACTTATGGGGTTTCTTTGGGACCCTATAAAACAGACTTATGGTGTTGGTTTTTGAAAAGTGATATTTTATTCGTATTCTATGGCTAATTGTGAAGAGAAATGTTGAGTTTCAACTCGATTGAGATAATATTGAGGATTCTGAATAGGATTTACAAAAACGTCTTTTTTGCTTATGGGAAATACAATTCGTTTTTTTTGTAGAAAATTAATCTTTATGGCTAAAAAATCAGCTTTTTGGCATAAAATTCAACTATTTCAATTGAAGATTCATAATTTTAGTTGAAAATTCATCAGCTTGGTTGAAAATCAATTTCTTCAACTGAAAATTTAACTGTTCCATTTTTAGTTGAAAATTGATCTGTTCTACTTTAAAATTCAACAATTTGGATGAGAAGTTGTCTTTTTTAATTGAAAATTTAACTATTTCGTTGAAAATCCAGATATTTTGTTAAAAATCGATTCTTCTTTTGGTAGAAAATTATTTTTTTCTTTGAAAGTTAATCTTTTTGTTTAAAAAATATTCTTTTCGGTTAAAAATCCAAGTATTCCAGTTGAATATTTATAATTTCAGTTGAAAATTCATCTTTTAGGTTGGAAATAAAATTACTTGGTTGAAAGTGAAACTCCTTTGTTACATTTTTTTTTTGGTTAAAGATTAGTCGTTTTAATTAAAAATTAATTTCTTTGGTTGAAAAATGAGCTATTTCATTGAAAACTTGTTTTTTCTTTGGATGGTTTTCGGTCGAAAATTATTTTTTTAGTTGAAAATTCTTCTTTTTTGGCAAAAATTTCAAATTAGGCTTCTTGGTTGAAAATTCATCTTTTTGGTCAAAAATTCAATTATTCTAGTTGAAGATTCATCATTTCACTGAAAAATTCATCTTTCTGATTTAAAATTCAACTATTTCGGTCAAATATTCACAATTTTATTTGAAACCTCATCACTTTAGTTTTATTTATTATTTTTTATTCGAATTTTGAAAACAAAATTTTTAATTTTTAAAATAATTATTAAAATTATATTTATTATTTTTTAATAAAAATAACTATTTGAAGTTTTCCCAGGAATCTTAAGAAAAGTTTTTTATTTTCTTGATATCTTTAAAATTTTTGAAAACCATACATTTTTTTCAATATCTTTAAACATTTAAATTTTGTTTTCGATTTTTTTAAATCTTCTTGGATTTTTAATCATATTTGGAATTTTTGCAAAACTTCTGAATATGTTTTATGATAATTTAATTTTTTTTCTAAAATTGGTTTCAGTTTCTGCGAATGAAATAAAAGTTTTTTAATTTTCAAGATTCTTTTTTGATAATTTTGAGAATCTTTTCAAATGTTTAGAAATCTTTTTAAAAATTCTCCTAAAGTAATTCTTAAACATCTTTGAAACTAACTCAAATTATTTCGAGAATTTAGAAATCTAATGAATCAGAAAAATTCAACCATTTTGTTAAAAGTTGAACAACTTTCTTAAGCATACATTTTTTTGTTGAAGATTCACAATTTTGGTGGAAACTTTGTCTTTTTTGTTAAAAAATCTTTCTTTTTGGTTACTTTTTTGCTACATTATTCTTACTTTTCGGTTAATTTTTTGAGAGAAGTATGGTCATATTTTACTATTTTTTGAAGCTTGAGCAGTTCTGAGCCAAGGCATTGGAAGATAGTGAATTATATACTTCGATGTATTAAATCCATTTATTTCTTCAATTCATAAGTACATTTTTATCATTGCAACACTTTATTTGATGGAAAATATATGTTCGATTTATATATGTATAACGCAAACATTACAGTGGCTAGATCCACATTACTGGCAACAAATTATTCTGTTATTTTTTGGTCAATGGCTAAATTAAATTCCGTTTTTTCTGATTCAGTCCTTACAGGAAAACGTGCATCACCTATAGCTGTGGGGCTGATCACAACTATATTTGATCCTAGATGTATTTCACGAATGAACCTAAATTTGTCTATTACAGCAGCGTATTTAAGAGGCCTAGAAATTGTTGTTAGTACATCAGCTCTAGCTCCCTTTAGAGTAACCTTAGCAGATGGATTCGCCATGTAGTAAATATCAGCATAACTGGGAAGCAAAAGGTTTTTAGTAAGGCGAAGGAGAGCGGTATTGTATAACTCTGAAGAACTCAATTCTGCAACAAGAAGAAATAATAAATATTAATTAATAAATTCCTTGCTTGAATTCAAAAGCACTTTTTTTGAAATTAAAAAATTAAAAAGTCAATCAGGTTCTTCTGTGTCATTCAATTGACAAGGGTACACGGAGAGCAGTAAACCAGAGCGGGTGCAGTTTTCACCGTAACCGTTGCTGCGCCGACCACAAGAGGTCTGCAGAAAAATCATGTTGTGGCTGGGCAGCGACGGTTACGGTTGATAACGTAAATATTACTGCTACACCGTGACAGTCACTGCGCGCCACTGTAAAAAAATTCTGCAGCGATTGTTGCGTCCGTCGCAGTAACAGTTACTGCCAGATTCCCGAGCCGTCGCGGTTACCACCGCAATGGGATTGGACGGTCTGAAGTCTAACGATATCAGCTGATCGTCGTCGCGCGCACTCGAATGTTTTTGTGTCGCTGTCACAAACGTCGAAATATATTATATTTTCGAGTCATTGTAAAACAAAACGGTGCGCGCAGTAATGCTTGCGGAGTAAACCGTACCTATCACTGCGAGTGGAGTAACTATAGCTGCGCTGCGTATTACGGTCAGGGCCGGTCCACAATGAGAGTCGTAAGCGTCGACGTTCGAACGTATATGCGTATTTGACGTCATACGCACGTTGTTACCAACGGTCGCAGCGAGAAAACGAAAAATGCGAAACGGCGAAACTGCTCGGATAATTGGCAACAACGTGCGTATGCCGTCAAATGCGTACATACGTTCGAACGTCGACGTTTACGACTATCATTGTGGACCGGCCCTCACGCGCCAGAACGGTTGAGGTTCGCCCGCAATGGTTCATGCGAGCGCAGCAACAGCTTCTGCCTCCCTCCCACTCGCAAGTTCTGCGCGACGGTAGCGGACTTGGCAGTAACGGTCGTGGTTAACTCCTCTCCGTGTACATACTTAAAATTTGCAACAATTGTTGTACCCATAGACAAACTTTCGATCATTTTAGAAATGTTAACAATTTTAATGACTCTTGACAGGAAGGACCAAAAATGAAATAAAAAAATATCCAAAAAATATAGGTGAGATATATTGTAGGATAATTACCAATAGAATTGAAGAAAACCGCCAGGGTGAAGGTCAGGGTACCAATAAGGATGTTCATCGTCTGTGAATGAAAGATACTGTTTGATAATGTAGGTAGATAGAGGAAAGATGGTAAATCCTCAATAATGTTTTAACCAGGGTGGCGATTCGGCGGACGATTTCAAATTCCCGATCATTTCCCGGTTTTTCCCGGTCAAGTTTTTCAATTTTCCCGGTCAACTCAAAGTAACATATTTATATTTGTCGCAAAACGCAAACATTTATTTTAATTCATGACGTTCGTTCTAAACATCTTTAAACACAACAGAGCAAAACGTTGCAAAATAAATGAATTTTGAAAAAAATACTTAAATTTTCCACTAAAAAATATCCATTTTTTACAAAAAAATGGAATAGTTAAACTTTCAGTTGGAAAAATTAATTTTCAACAAAAAAACGGATTTTCAATAAAATAGTTAAATTTTCAACCAAAGAGATGAATTTTCAAATCTTATGAATCTTTATCTGGAATAGTTAAATTTTAAACCAAAAAGACGAATTTTTAAAGAAGATTACATTTTAAATAAAAAGATTAATTTTCTACCCAAAAATACAATTTTTCAACCAAATACATAAACTTTTAGAGAAAGGTTTGAAGTTTTAATAAAAGAAGACAAATTTTCAACCAAATAGTTAAATTTTGAACTGAAAAAATAATAATTTTCAATCGAAAATGGAATAGTAACATTTTTAGTTTAAAAAATTATTTGTAAACCAAACATAAGAGTTTTCAAATAAAACAATGAATCTTTAACTGAAATAGTTCAATTTTCAAACCAAAAAATTAATTTTTACTAAAAAAAGATAAATTGTCAACCAAAACTTTAATAATTAAATTTCAAGCTAAAAAAATTAATGTTTAACGAAACAGATGAATTTTCAACAACAGCTATGGAATTTTCAATTGGAATAAGTTAAATTTTCAGTTAAAAAAATTAGTTTCAACAAAAAAAAACTAACTTTCAACAACAAAAAAAACTAACTTTCAAAATAATAGTTACATTTTCAAACAAAGTGATGAATTTTCAAATAAAATTGTAAATATTTAACTGCAATAGTTGAATTTCAAACCAGAAAGATGAATTTTTAACTGAAATGATGAATCATTAACTAGAATAATTGAATTTTTGACCAAAAAGATTAATTTTCAACCAAGAAGATTAATTTCTACCAAAAAAGACGAATTTTCAACTAACAAAGATAATTTTTCAACCAAAAATTGAATAATAAAATTTTTAGTCAAAAATGAATGTTCAACCAAAGACATGAATTTTGAACTAAAATTATAAAATATTCAACTGGATTAATAGTTACATTTTCAGTTGAAAAAAAAAATAATTTTCAACCAAAGAAAAAACAAATTTTCAATCAAACAGCTCATTTTTCAACCAAAGATATGAATTTTTAATTAAAACGATGGATTTTCAACTAAAAAAAAAATTAATTTTTAACAAAAGAGCTTAACTTTCAACCAAATAATTTTATTTCAAACCTAAAAGATGAATTTTCAAATCAAATTATGAATCTTTATCTGGAATAGTTAAATTTTAAACCAAAAAGATAAATTTTCAACTAAAATGATGAATATTTAACTGGAACACTCGAATTTTCAACCAAAAAGACGAATTTTTAAAGAATATTACATTTTAAATAAAAAGATTAATTTTCTACCCAAAAATACAATTTTTCAACTAAATACATGAACTTTTAGAGAAAGGTTTGAAGTTTTAATAAAAGAAGACAAATTTTCAACCAAATAGTTAAATTTTGCACTGAAAAAATAATAATTTTGAATCGAAAATGGAAAAGTAAAATTTTTAGCTTAAAAAATTATTTGTAAACCAAGCATAAGAGTTTTCAACTAAAACAATGAATCTTTAACTGAAATAGTTCAATTTTCAAACCAAAAAATTAATTTTTACTAAAACAAGATAAATTGTTTAACCAAACAGATGAATTTTCAACAAGAGCTATGGAATTTTCAATTGGAATGAGTTAAATTTTCAGTTAAAAAAATTAGTTTCAACGAAAAAAAAACTAACTTTCTACCAAAAAAGGCGAATTTTCAACTAACAAAGATAATTTTTCAACCAAAAATTGAATAATAAAATTTTTAGTCAAAAATGAATGTTCAACCAAAGACATGAATTTTTAATTAAAACGATGGATTTTCAACTAAAAAAAAAAATTAATTTTCAACAAAAGAGCTTAACTTTCAACCAAATAAGTTTATTTCAAACCTAAAAGATGAATTTTCAACTAAAATAATAAATATTTGACTGGAATACTTGAATTTTTAACCCAAAAGAAGAATTTTTAAACAAGAAGATTAACTTTCAAAGACAAATAAGATAATTTTTTACCAACAAAAAAATCGATTTTTTAACAAAATACATGAATTTTCATCGGAATAGTTAAATTTTCAATTAAAAAGACCAATTTTTGTCCAAATTGTGGAATTCCGAACTTGAAAATTTTAATTTTCAACCCAGAATGGAACAGTTAAATTTTCGTTTAAAGAAATTAATTTTCAACTAAACTGGTGAATTTTCAAATAAAATGATGCATCTTCAACTGAAATGATGAATCTTTAACTGGAATAGTTTAATTTTATGCCAAAAAGATGAATTGTCAACCATAAAGTTTAATTGTCTACAAAAATAGATGAATTTTCCAGAAAGTACATACATTTTCAAACAAATAGTTTAATTATTAAATGAAAAATATGAATTTTCAACCAAATAGTTGAATTTTCATCAAAAAAAGATAAATTAATTTTTAACAAAAGTTTAACTTTTAACCCAGTAGTTAATTTTCTAACTAAAAAACGATGAATGCGCAACGAACAATGTAAAAAAAATTTCTATTATAATTCAGAAATATTTCTTCTTTGAAATACTACTTCTACTCTGAGAACTGCTTGAAGTACTTTTATTACCTAAAATTTAGAAGAGGGAACTTTCAAATTGTGACGAATTCTGACTTGAAAGAGGGATTTTTAAAAATTCCTTTTTTCTCAATCCGAATTATAATTCCTTTAAAAAATTCCCATTCCATGTAAAACATTCCCTGTTCCAAGTGAAGTTATATTTCTTGAATTTTGCTATGATCAGAAGTAAATTCCCGGTTTTCAAATTAAATTCCCGGTCATTTCCCGGTCAAGTCGCCATCCTGATTTTAACGTCTGGGATAAATTATATAGAAGAAATTAAACAACACTTCCAGACCAATTCTTATTTAATAAAAATTTGACATTTCGTCACTAGTCATGGTGACCTCATCAGAAATCCGTGGTTAAATCTATTAGGAGAATTACATAGGAAATTACATAAAATAAAAGTATGTCAAACACATAATTTAAAAAAAAAAACAATTTTCAAAATACGGTGACTCACCATTAAGTAGAGCAGTCAGATTTAGTTATACATTAAATATTTCCAAAGAAAGAAAAAGGAGAATTTACTCCGAAAAACAGAGCAAATTCGGTTAGACATCCTAGTAGTTATATGCGTAAAGGTTTCGTAAGTAAAAAAATGATCAATTATATGGAATAATTGAAGTTAGCATTTCTTCGAAAAAATCCATTTTCGGTACTCAATCTAAAGTGTTAGAAAAAATAGAAATTGTAATAAGTTTATTAAATTTGAAAGACATTTGAACAAATAGTTTGAAAAGTGACAAGAAAGAGGTTAGGAAACTACAAAAAAAGAAGTTCATAAGGATAAAATAGATATTTCTTTACCTGATTAGATAGTAGCAGACTGCTTGAAATTTATTTTTTCATAATAATAAAAGTTCAATAATTAGATTTAAGATCCATGTTTTTTTTTTAATGATAAAATTAAAGAAAGGAGCATGGTACAGAGTACCATGCTGGTCCGGAGTAGACCGAGTACTGGAAGGATCAACACATACTGAATCGAAAGAAAGAGATTTAGGCGCCAAGTTTAAATTTTTTATATAAAATTTGAAGAAATTAGGAAAACTATTAGCATACTTTATCTAAAATCATATTATAAGCAGAATTATAAAATTTTAAATCAGTAATCTGATTCAAAGCATTGTTACTATCATTTTTAATATACATCATCTCGACAAAGTTTCTTTTATAATAATTTTGCTCTTTATGTAATATTTTAATGTCATCCCATTTGATATGATTTGAGTTTCCATTATGAACACAGTGAATGTGTTTAGCAATTTCTTTATGGTTTTTTTTACAGTGATTAATATTTCTGAAATGCTCATTTTTTCTAGTCTCTAACGATCTTTTAGTTTGTCCAATATAGGACATACCACAAGAACAGTCCAATTTATAAACAACATTACACTGTTCTAATTTTTCCAATGGATTTTTTTCCAATTTGATGAAGTGGTCAAATTTTGAATCAATTCTAAAAATAGTATTAATATTAAAGTTAGAAAAAAGTCTACGGACTGGATAAGATATATCTGAATAGAAATTAAAAGATACCACTTTTTTCTGTTGATTATTATTGGTTAGATTTAAATCTAGAGATGGTTTTTTATTATTGATTTGAAAAAGTCTTATTTTAATGTGTTTTCCAATCAAATGTTTAGGATAACTATTGTAATTTAATATTTTTTTGACTAAAATTAAATTTTCATGGTGAAAAGATTCATCAGAGAGAAGAACAGCTGAGTCAACCAGATTTTTTACAATACCAATCTTTTGGTGTATGGGATTATTTGACAAAAATTTAAAAATAAAATAAAATAATAATAAATATATAATAATAAATAAAAATTAAAATAAAATTTAAAATCTTCGGAAATATTTAATGTATAACTAAATCTGACCGCTCTACTTAATGGTAAGTCACCGTATTTTGAAAATTGTTTTTTTTTTAATTATGTGTTTGACATACTTTTATTTTATGTAATTTCCTATGTAATTCTCCTAATATATTTAACCATGGATTTCTGATGAGGTCACCATGACTAGTGACGAAACGTCAAATTTTTAATAAATAATAATTGGTCTGGAAGTGTTGTTTAATTTCTTCTATATGTTTGGTAATAATTTTGAGAATTTTGTGCATAGTATAAATTATGAATCTGCTTGATTTTCGGTAAATCATTTATGCAAGTCGTTATCTTATTTCTTATAATAAAGTTTATCGGAAATGTTCGTGTACGTGTGTTTTTCTATTTGAGGGCAAAACAATTCCTAATAAAAAATAAAAATGTAGAATAATTGTGTTAAAAAATGTATTTGTTCACTTGTTTTTTAAGGAACGTTTTTAAGATTTTAGACAGGTATAATCAAAATTTAAACTAAAAAGTTAATTTTCAACGAAATAGTTACATTTTTAACCAAACAGTTGGATTTTAAATTAAATGTAATAAATCTTCAAACAAAGAAATGAATGTTTAACAAAATAGTTCAAGGCTTAACCAAGTAGTTAAATTTTCAAGCTAAAAATAACAATTCTCAACCATCTTTGAAACTAACTCAAATTATTTCTAAAATTGAGAAAAGTCTTTCAAATTAAAAAAAAATTGGCTGAGAATCTTGCAGATTTTTTCATAATTTTAAAAATTGGTTGACATCTTTAAAATATAATTTACAAAAATAAAAAATCGAAAAAAATTTTCCCACGAATCTTAAGCAAAGTTTTTTTTACGGTTCCTTTCCAAAAAACTTCAAAAGTCTTTCTTGAAATATTCAAAAATTACAAAACTTCTAAATATCTTTTAACATTATTTTGACATTATTTCCTAAAACTGTTTTGAAATCGTCATGATTGATTTGCATTTTTCCCAAATTTTTTGAAAAATCTTTCAAAATTAAATAATTTTCCTTAGCATCTGCCAGATATTTAAAAATTTTGTTTACAAATCATTTGAAATGGCACTTATCAAAATAAAAAAAACTATTTGAAGTTTTCCCAGGAATCTTAAGAAAAGTTGTTTATTTTCTTGACATCTTTCAAAATTTTCGAAAACTATAATTTTTTTTCGATATCTTTAAACATTCAAATTTTGTTATAGATTTTTTGAAATCTTTTCGAATTTTTAATCGTATTTGCAATTTTTTCAAAACTTCTAAATATGTTTTATGATAATTCAATTTTTTCCTAAAATTGTTTTCAATTTCTGCAAATAAAGAAAATTATTTTAAAATCCTCAAGATTCTTTTTTGATAATTTTGAGAATCTTTTCAAATGTTTAGAAATCTTTTTAAAAATTCTCCTAAAATTAGTTTTCCAAAATAAGAAATGAGTACAAATTTTCCCAGAAATCTTTTTAAAAAATGTATACCATTTTGATACCTTTCAAAATCCCTAAAATGTTTCAAAACTTTATTTCGAAATCTTCAAAAAGAAACATTTTGTTTTAAATTAAATTTTTTTTTTCTTATCTCACTGGTACATTCGTTCTGTTAACAACTTATGCTAATTATGCTAATTTTGAAGTGCTGATTACCGATATAGACTCGAGAATATTCGCAAACGCAATTTTTAAAGTAACTTCGAAAAAATTTTTATCAAACTGCCAAAATTAACATTTTAATTAAAAAAATATTGTACAAAAATTTATAGTTTATTAATGAAACGAAATTATCTTCTAATATTTCAAATTAATCAATTATTAAATATTAAAATTAATCAGCAATTAGTAAAATTCATTAAAATAATTCAAATATATTAATAATTAACATTAATGAAATCTTTGATTTACATTTGTATCAATATAATACATTTATTCTTTTTGGTTTTTTTCTGAAATTTGTTTTTAAACAAATGGAATTTTTGTTTTTTTAATACAAACGTTTTTTGTACAAAAATTATAGAAGTGAGTGTAAAATGAATATATTTTCGTGGAAAAACTGAAACGTTCGAAAAAATCAGTTACTGCAAAAAAACTTTTTCATATTCTCAGATATATTATCATACTTACAAGTAGGTTAAGGAAAAATCGCCAAAATGTGTGTAACTAATAAATATCCATGAACATTTTTTGAGGTATATATACTCTTCGCTATCTCATTAGGTCATCTAACATAAGTTGTTATTCACTTTCTCGAATTTGTAAAGTCATGAGAAAAATATTTTCATTTATTCAAAGGTTCATCGATTTTAGGGCAAGATTGAAAAACACTTTAAATTTTATTCAAACAATGACCGAAAAATATTGTCAGCTTGTAAATCGACTGAGTCATGCATTCTGGACCATGACACGTTATTGACAAGTTATTTCTCGAAACTAGAAAAATGAGAAAAATTTTCGCTATTCATCTATTTAAGCTTATTTTATTATTTAAATTAATTAGCCATGCAAAAATAAATAAACCACACCTGGGACACACTATTATATTTTTGATACGAAATTTATCTCGTTTGGTCAAAAATTCTACCATTTGATAGAAAATTCATGTGCTTTGTTTAAAATTCATCTTTTTGGGCTAACAATTTTAATATTCTGTAGGAAATTTCACTATGTTCTTAAATTCATAATTTTTGGTGAAAAATGTAACTGTTTTTATGAAAATTCGTCCTTTTGGATTGTAAATTTATCTTTTATGGTAGAAAAAGTGAACTTTTCTGTTGGAATGTAATATAAATTTGTATATTAAATGTAATATAAATTTCTTTATTTCAATAAACAATGCATATTTGGACATTGATAAATACGCGGGAAACAAATTTTTGAAACCAAGTATATGTATTTACTTGAATCCTATTTCTCAGGATCAAGAAAATATTGTTTTACAGTAGCAATTTTTATTTAAACCAGACATATATTTTTTATTGATTCAAAGACATTAATTCTTTGGCTGTGTTTTCTTGATTGAAATAAATATTTCCTACATTCAAGGAAATTATTTCCTTGACTTAAAAGTAGTCCTTTAAAGGAATATTTATTCAAATTATTTTTTGACTAAAAAGAAATCTTATTAACGAATGAAAACTCATCTCCGTAAATTGTTGTAGAAAAATTGCTATTTTTAAAAGAAAATCTTTTTGACTTTAAATTTGTTATTAAAAAATCATGCAAGCCAACCAGTGTTATAATGTTCTCTAAACCTTCTGTAAAACCTATAACTGCCATTAATAGCACTGCTTATTCTTCATAAGCTCTTTTGTTCCATTATTTATAACGATTGTTATAAATAAAAACCCTCATTAACCATAATTAGTTCATTAAAATTGTTTTTAGTTAATCTTTGACACGAGCTAAAACTTTTTTCTGTTGTGACTTTTTCTCGTATGACGAGCTATTCACAGCTTATATCTATTGACAGCCTTTTAAGCAATATATTTTTTATAAATCCAAGCTTCCTTGAATAATTGAAAATTTCTTTGAGAAATAGAAAAATGTACAAACGTAAAAAAGTTGAAACTAGTAATTAGAAAATAAAAATAAACTTCTTTAGGCACTAAAGTTCATCTTCATTCAAGTCAAATCATTTTTACAAGGTTTGCTAAATAATTGCAATGTTCTATGGAAAATAAAGATCGATTGTAATTTAAAGAGTCTAAATTTTTTTTTCTTCGCTTTTTTTAAACATTCAGAAGCCAATGTCTTTAAATTGAGGCAGACTAGGTCACGTTTACAATGTCAAAATATATGACCTTCTTACTGTATCAAGAGAGATAAGAATGCTACACTATCACCTTATTTTCTTAAACTTTTTTATTTTTTGTGTTTGCTATTTTGATAAAATTTTTTCAACTATTATAAATACAGTCCTTAGTAAATTTATTTATAACAGGCAATTAGTTGTTTTCCGCTAATAAATTGAGAAATATCGCGACTTATCCGATTAGTAATTTCCTACTTATCTTTGGTGGAATTATTTGAGTATAAACTGTCCATTAGCACTAACCCCAAACATGATTTTTATTTTTTTCCAAGTACTTTTTTTGTCAGTTTCTTAGTATAATTTCATAATTATTATATCACATAAATAATATTTTCGTATTCTTTATTATTTATTCATAATAATGTCAATTATAATATATCAATAATGGTTTCACTATTTTCTTGATGTGCTAATAAAGTCTCTGCTTACAAATAAAATATTGTGTTGGTAGTAATATCATCTTGCAATACAACTTAGATCCTGTTGACAAACATTTTTTGAAACATGCTGCATTCATTTTTTTTTGTAATGGTATGCAATATCTCAGATTGCTAAAAAATCGGCGTAGGACTGAAGTTCATGTAGGGGTATTGGAAAATAGTAAATTATATTATTTGATCTATTGTATACCATTAAGCCATTTATTAAATCCATTTATTTCTTCAATTCATAAGTACATTTATATCATTGCAATACTTTTTCTGTTCAAAAACATAAGTTTAATTAATAGCTAACGCAAACATTAGAATGTGCAGAACAACAATTTTGCCAAATTATACTCTCACAGTGAAACTTCGGTTAACGTAATAAATGAAATAATAAGTATTAATAATATTATAAATATACAATAATATAATAAGAGAAATAAATAATAGTGAAAATAAATAATAATAAACTTTAGGCTTTAGACGGAAAATTTATATGAAGCCGGTTTAATTAGCGCCTACTTCCTAAATCTTCCTTCTTTTGAACGAAGCAGTCAATTTTTATTAGCTTTAACCATCTTAGAGACAGGGTATACAAATTTTTTGAGTTTCTGAAATAAAAGTTCTTGTACTTCGAATTATGAAAACTATAAACTCTTTTGGCATGTCAAATTTAATTCGAGATAGCAAAAAGTTCAAATTATCGAATATTTTGAACATTGAAAAAAAAGAAGTTTCAGTAGGGACCAAAAGAAAACTTCGAATTATCCGAATTTCAAATTGTCGGCGGTTCGAATTATGGAAGTTTCACTGTATTTTGTAGGAAAAGTGTAAGTCAAAATCCACTTTTTGAGGTCCAGTCATTTTAGGATAACGTGGATGATTTTTATCCGTGGCGTCGATCACTACCATTGCCTTACTTTTATTTACTTCATGAATGATTGCACGAATGAACCCATCTTTGTCTATTATAGCAGCATACATATGAGGGCTAGAAATTATTTCTAGTACATCAGTTTTAACTCCCTTTAGAGACACCTTAGGACTCTTTGTTGTTGCGTAGGAAATATCCGTATCGTGGGGAAGCACAACATTTTTAGTGATGCGAAGGAACTTGGCATTGTATAACTCTGAAGGAGTTATTTCTGTAATAAAAAGAAATAAGAACATAATTAATTTATTGCTTGAAACATTAGCTATATAATTTTCAAATTTATAGTAAATTGTTTTCCGACCATTGACAAGGGTATATACTACAAATTTGCCGTAATTTTTGCACACGTAGATAAAATTTCGATCATTTTGAAAGTGTTTACTATCTTAATGGCCCTATGCATGACAGGCCAAAGATGAAATCAAGAAAATATCAAAAAAATTAAAAAAAAAAAATGATATATGAATATACGGCGATTAAAAAAGAAAACTTAAAATTATGTATGAGATATTATATTGTATGATGATTACCCCAAGAATCAATGCAAACCGCGAAGGTGAAGATCAGAGTAGCAAGAGCAAGAAAGATGTTCATTGTCTGTAAATAGAGGATACTATTTATTAATGCTTTGGAGAATTTCGTATATATATGTATATATATATATATATATATATATATATATATATATAT
>CAKNYM010052327.1:247663-287447 GCA_932195095.1 Andricus curvator | reverse complement strand
AATTTATATATTTACATAGCAATGAAGAAGAGGAATAGGAATCTATAGAAATTTTTAAGATGTTGATGAACTTCAAAATGTTTTTGTCCTAATGAGGAAAACATATGTTTTTGAAACGTTGGCTACTGAAAGTGTGCAATAAAGGATTCAACAACTAATCTCCTTTCATTTGGTCTGAAGTATGTCGAAAAAAAATACCTATATTATTATTATAAATTTATATCACTCAGACAAACAACATCGCTTAAAACACCATCACTAATCTAACTAATAAGTTTTCAAATAAATTTCAATTTTGAGGTTAGGTTTCGATTCAATCAATACGATTTAACGATGTACTAGGCTTTGTCATATTGTTTATTGAATCATACACTTAAACTCAGATAATAAACATGAATATTATTAACAATAACACACATCATTTGACAGCAAGGCAAGTTCCCTAAATTGGAACTAGGTGGCGTTGCAATACTTGAACCGGTCTGGCTCGGGTCTGGGCCATGGAATTATCCCGATCTGGCCCCGAAGATACTAAACCGATCAGGGCCAGATCGGTAATCGGGATAATATATGGCGATTTCTGCACGGGTCTAGGAGTCTTGTCATTTAGTTAGGAACATTGAAAGGTATATTAAATGATCCTCTTTGATGCTCTAAATCTATTTATTTTTTTGATTCACAACTACATTTTTTTCATTGTAACACTTTATTTGATTGAAAACACAAGTTCGATATATAGCTAACGAATACATTGCAAGGGCCATAACTAGAACGCCGAAAAATTATGGTTATTATTTGTCATTAAATTCGGTTCTTAATGAAATCCTGGATGTCATTTATGCAGGAGGTTTTCCAGGAGGTTTATTACGAGACCCTCCACCACGATTTTGAGGAGGTGATATAGCTACGTCAAAATGTAGGCCAAAAAAGTCAGTAGTGAATTTATCCATTGGAACAAAACGTCTTTCATCAGTATATGCAATGTTTATCATAATTGGTTTATTATTTTCAATAGGGCCTCGATACATTTGACGAACATAAGTCAGCTTGTCTACTATAGCAACGATATAGCTGATGCCGTCAGGATTTGATAGGCAGTCAAGGTCGTCTTTATTTCCCTTTAGGGTTTTATATGTACCCTTAGGTGAACCATCTGCTACTTTGTAGCGAATATCAACATCATTAGGAAGGTGCCATGGTCCACGTTCAAGGACTCCCGCTTTGTATGGCAATTGCTGATCTAATTCTGTAAAAAGAAATAAAAATAGATCAATTTCATCACTTCAAATATTAGGACGACAAAATAGGGAACCCCATGAAATATACTTGAAGGACCGTCAGGCGAAAGGGTGCTAGCGCCAAACTTCGGAAATTAGTCCTATTTGCTTAAAACAGTTGCTTCTGCCTAACTCATGTCATTGATTGTGGTCATGTTAGATTTTGAAGTGGGTCAAAATCCATGTTTGGTAATTTAAAAAAAGTAATGGACTTACTAGAGATAAGTAACAGCTCAAAAGTACTTAATTGAAAAAAAAAGTTAGGCAGATTTTTCTGTGTCAGTTCGGGCGTCTTTTGGGGTACGCCGTTCTTAGAGAAGGGTTTTTCTTTTCAGATGTTTGCATTTCGTTCAACGCTCTTTTCGCGATTCAATAGAGCTAAGTAATAGACCAAAAGAAATTTTTTTTTTTAATTGATAAATAAAAAAGTTATGCGACTCTTCCTGAATCAAAATCAGCGTTTTTTGGGGACACGCTGTTCCATTGAAACCTTTCAAAACAAGAAAAAAAAATATATCAAAACTAAAAGAAATGAAATTTTTTAACATTTTTTTTTAACCTATCAACCAATCAACCTAATCAAACCTATCCATAAAACCTATCCATCGTACGTACCAAAATTTCACCATAATTTTTGCACCCATGGACAAAATTTTGATTATTTTCAAAATGTTTACAATTTTAATGACCCATACCAAACTTGTAATAAAGGAAATGGCTAAAGAATTCACCAAAGAATAACGATGTATGAATATACATTTTTTAAATTGAAAATTGAATATTGTATGATAATTACCAACTAATTTGAAGAAAACTGCCAGGATCAAGAGCAGCGTACCAAGAAAGATGTTCATCGTCTATAAATAGAGGATACTGTTTCATAATAATTTGGAGAATTTCGTTTACAGTATAACTGAGGAATATGCTGGATGTACAGTAGGGTGGTCCAAAAATGCATTGGAAATTTTTTTTTTTTAATTTTTATCGAGGCACCCCCCAAAATTGTTCGATTCCACCCAAAAATAAATCCGTTTTTTTTTTTTTTTTGAAAAAAATGATATTTAGGGGTGGCGCAAGCTCCATGAAGTTTAACATGTACTTCCCATAAGAAAAAAAGACGTTTTTGTAAATCTTATTCAGAATCCTCAATATTATCTCAATCGAGTTGAAACTCAACATTTATCTTCACAATTAGCCATAGAATAGGAATAAAATATCACTTTTCAAAAACCAACACCATAAATCTGTTTTATAGGGTCCCAAAGAAACCCCATAAGTGAAAAAATGAGTTTTTGGCGCTAATTATGATTTTTTTGCGGTTTTTTTAATGCGAATTGTTTCTAATACATAAAATATTACTTTATTTTGAAAATTAGATATTTTCATGAATTGTTTAAACAATTTATTATTGTTTTTAGCAATTTTCTCATAGATTGGAGTTAGAAAGACGCGGTTTTTTCACAAATTTTCCATTTGTTGTCCAATTTTCAATTAGAGGGAAATCATAGTTCATCAATGTTAACAATAGTGATTGTTTAAACAATTTATCATAATTAATAATAATGCTAGAAAGATGCGGATTTTTTTTAATTTCTGGCTTTTTGTCCAATTTTCATCTGTAGTGAAGTAATAATAAATTCAAGTTAACAAAATAATTGTTTAAACATTTTATTATAATTATTAATTATATTATATTTGAATAATGCTGAAAAGATGCGGTTTTTTTTAATTTCTGGTTTTTTGTCCACTTTTCATTCGGAGTGAAGTAATAATGAATTCAAGTTACACAATAATTGTTTAAACAATTCATTATACTTATTAATAATACTATAATTGAATAATGCTAGAAAGATGCGTTTTTTTTAAATTTCTGGCTTTTTGTTTAATTTTCATTTGGAGTGAAGTAATAATGAATTCAAGTTAACAAAATAATTGTTTAAACAGTTTATTATCATTGTTGATAATATTCTCTCTGCTTAATCGGTAGAATGTTGCGGTTTTTTCTTAAATTTTCAACTGTTTGTTTATTATTTATTAGTCGTGACTTGATAATTAATTAGATTTAGCAGAAGTAATTGTTTAAACAAATTATTATTGTTTATGACTATGTTCATCTACATCGATTGCGCCTGATAGTTGCGGTTTTACGGCAATTTTTACCTTTCTGTCCTTTTTTCACTTAGTGAGGTAATAATTAATTAAAGTTAACAGAAAAGTTTTTTAAGCAATTTCGTATTGTTTATAACTATCTTTTCTCAGATAAGTGCTAGAAAGTGACGGTTTTTTCTAAAATCTTTCACTTTGCTTCGCCTGCTTAATTACTAACAATTAATATATAAACATTAGAGATTTGCAATTCCAAGTTTTTCTATTACGCTTTGCAATAAACTTCTTGTTGTAATCCAAAAAAAAATGTTTACAGGTTATTTAAAGACCTAGTCCTTCCACCCATTCCCAAGTGTTCTATTCTTTGTTTTTGCCTCTTGTGTAAAATAGTTTTTTTCTTTAAATTAATTTTTTTAAGCATTTCGAAAAGAGCAAAAATAATTCACTTAAAATAACAATACCTTTCGAAAAATCATTTTTGTTATGGTTGACTTATTACTTTTTCATAAATAAAAAGGCGATGCAAAGTGAAAGATTTTAGAAAAAACCGCCACTTTCTAGCACTTATCTGAGAAAAGATAGTTATAAACAATATTAAATTGTTTAAACAACTTTTCTGTTAACTTTAATTAATTATTACCTCACTAAGTGAAAAAAGGACAGAAAGGTAAAAATGGCCAAAAACCGCAACTATCAGGCGCAATCGATATAGATCAAGATAGTCATAAACAATAATAATTTGTTTAAACAATTATTTCTGCTAAATCTAATTAATTATCAAGTCACGCCTAATAAAAAATAAACAAACAGTTGAAAATTTCAGAAAAAACCGCAACATTCTACCGATTAAGCAAATATATAATATTATTAATAATTATAATGAATTGTTTAAACAATTATTTTGTTAACTTGAATTTATTATTACTTCACTACAGATGAAAATTGGACAAAAAGCCAGAAATTAAAAAAAAATCTGCATCTTTCTAGCATTATTCAATTATAATATTATTAATAAGTATAATAAATTGTTTAAACAATTATTTTGTTAACTTGAATTTATTATAACTTCACTACAGATGAAAATTGGACAAAAAGCTAGAAATTTAAAAAAAAATCCGCATCTTTCTAGCATTATTCAAATATAATATTATTAATAATTATAATAAATTGTTTAAACAATCACTATTGTTAACATTGATGAACTATCACTTCCCTCTAATTGAAAATTGCACAAAATATGGAAAATTTATGAAAAAACCGCGTCTTTCTAACTCCATTCTATGAGAAAATTGCTAAAAACAATAATAAATTGTTAAAAAAATTCATTAAAATATCTAATTTTCAGTATAAAGTCATATTTTATGTATTAGAAACAATTCGCATTAAAAAAACCGCAAAAAAATCATAATTAGCGCCAAAAACCATTTTTTCACTTATGTGGTTTCTTTGGGACCCTATAAAACAGACTTATGGGGGTGATATTTGAAAAGTGATATTTTATTCGTATTCTATGGTTAATTGTGAAGAGAAATGTTGAGTTTTAACTCGATTGAGATAATATTGAGGATTCTGAATAAGATTGACAAAAACGTATTTTTTCTTATGGGAAATACGTGTTAAACTTCATGGGGCTTGCGCCACCCCTAAATATCATTTATTTTTCAAAACAAAAAAATGGATTTATTTTTGGGTGGATTCGAACAAATTTGGGGGGTTTCCCCATAAAAATTCGAAAAAAAAAAATTTTTGACTGTAAAGTCGAGCATTCATACCAATTGTTATTTATTATTTTAACGAAAAGCCCCATATAACGAAAAATATAAGAATAATAAAAAGTTTTTCAAATTTTTTAACTACACCGGACGAGGTTAAGAAACATTTTTCTAACAAAATAAAAAATGAGGTTCAAAATAAATTTCAGAAGTTAATTACTGACCGACTTTTTCATTTTCTTTTAGAAAAATTCCTCATTTAATTTTGAAGAGACTAGCATCATCCGTCGCGCAGTACGCGTACGTGTAGTTTTTGATTTGAAGGGAAAAAAAAATTTTCATACAAAATGAAAATTTTGATTAACTGTTCTTTAAGTTTTAGTGTTTATTTATTTTTCAGATAATAAATATAATTTTTCTAAGATTCTTGAGAATATTAAAAAAGGTTTTTCGAGATTTCAGATAGGTTAATTCAAAATTTCAACAAAAAAGATCATTTTCAACGAAATAGTTACATTTTCACCTAAAGAGATGGATTTTAAACTAAAATTGTAAATTTTCAAACACAGAAATACATTTTTAATAAAGTAGTGTGAGCTTGAAAGAAGTAATTAAATTTTTAACCAAAAAAGATTAATTTTCAACGAAAAAGGTTATAGTTGATATTTCAATCGAAAAGGATTTTAATTTTCGATCAAAACCCATTGCATTCATCCAAATTAATGAATTTCCAAACTTTTTCAAATTATTTGAGAGTCGTCAAGATTCTTCTTTACAATTTTTTTAAAATTTCTAAATACATTTTAAAATTATTTCAATTTTTCACAATTTTTTTCAACCATTTTTTGAAATTAAATAAATTGTCTTGTCATTGGCTGGATTTTTTAAAAACTTTTACAGAAATCATTTCAAATGTAATTTCTCAAATGTTAAGAAAAGTTTTTATTTGCTTTCAAAATGTTTTTTTTTTAAATATTCTAAAATTTTAAATACTATTTTATTATAAATCCGCGGGGAAAACAAAACGTTCAAGAAAATCAGTTATTGCGAAATATTTTCAGATTATTTTTGTATTTTTTGACAAAAATACAAACATTTTTTGGTCTTCGCTGGCTGTTATTGTACATTTGAATTAGAAAGATGGTTCTGGAAAAGGTCTCAAACCAGTAATTGAAAAATTTGAAAAAATCGTCAAAGTAAACAATTACCGAAACAATTTTTAAAAAAGCAAAAAAGTGTAAAAGATTTTATAATTTATTTAAAAAACCAGATTCATCTAACATATTATAATATAAAAGTAAAAAATGGCAATTTTTAATTTTTATTATTTTAATATTTCAAATTACCTTAAGCTGAGGCTAAGCGGCGCATCTGTCGGAGAAAGCGGCGCACCCTTAATTCTGCATTTAAAACGCGATATTGTTTCTTCTGTGTTTTGGAATTGAAATTTCACAATTGTGATTATAATTTCGTGGACAATCTGAGACGTTGAAAAGAAATCAGTTTTAGGAAAAATGGCCGAACAGTGTGTAAAATAATGAATACTTATGAAAATTTCGCGGGGTATATATACTAGTCGCTATCTCATTAGGCCGTCTAAGTTGTCCTCTTTTTCGAAATTGTATAGTCATGAAAAACATATTTCCGTTTAGGTGAAGGCTCTTACATTCTAGGGCAAGATTGAAAAACACTTTTACCTTCATTCAAACAATAAGTGAGAAATATTTTCGACTTGTAAATTGGCTGAGTCATGTGCATTAGGCCTTCTAATTTATAAAAACATATTTTCGTTTATCGAAAGGTTCCGGAATTCGAGGACAATATTGAAAAACACTTTTAACTTTATTCAAACAATAAATGAAAAATATTTTCGACTTCTTAATCGGCTAAGTCATGTATACGAGATCATGATACGTTATTTACCAGTTTTTGCTCAAAACTAGAAAAATAAGAAATATTTTCACAACTCATCTATTTTGGCTTACCTTATTCACGATACAAATAATCCCTTTAATAAATTGATTCAAAAAATTTACAAAGTTAAAAGTGACTAAATAATTTATAAAAAATTGAAAAAATTTGTAAATGAAAAAGCTAAGAACCTCAGATTTTTACGATACCATTACAGAAGCCAATTTATGGGGGAAAAACATTCAAATTAATTAGCCATGCAAAAATAAATAAACCACACTGTATTGACTGTATTTTCTTGATTTAAAAACATATTTCGTATATTCAAGTAAAAAATTTCCTTGACTTGATGTATGTATTCGTTGAAATCTGAGTAGTCCCTCAAAGAAATATTTATTTTAATGATTTTTCAACAAAAAAGAAATTTTCTCAACGAGTAACAACTTCTCTCCGTGAATTGTTGTTAAAAAATTGCTATTTTTAAAACAAAATCACGAAGATTTTTCATTTGTTATTAAAAACTCATCCAGGCCAACCAGTGTCATAATGTTCTCTAAAATTGCTGCAAAATCTATACCTACTATTGATAGCATTGTTTATTCTTCATAGATTCGCTTGCTTCATTATTTTTAACGATTGTTATAAATGAAAACTCTCATTGACCATAATTAATTTATTTAAAAAAGGTTTTTATTTAATCTTGGGCACAAGCTAAAACTTTTTACATTTGCGTCATTTTTTCGTAAATCCATTATTCCGCGAATAACTGCAAATTTCTATGAAAAACTTGAAAAATTTTACAGCCAAAAAAATTTGGAAAATCGAAAACAGAATTCTGTTGAAAAGTAACACATCATTACAATTTGAAAAAATTCGACTTGATATTAGTTAAGTTTTAACAATTTTTAATTCGGAGAATTAAGAAAAAAAATTAAGAACAAGCTATAAAATAAAAATATAGAACCGGAAAATTTTGCTTATGCAGCCCCACTTCTAGGTAATGGCAGAGTGGGTGGCTCCTTATTAATGATTAATAATTAAAAATCTAATTGTATAAATAATTAATTTCTGAATTATATAATTCCAGAAATAAAAGTTTTTGAGATTGCATTACAAAAAGGAAGCTATCACTAGGTGACAATTGTTTATCAAATGAAAATTACTGAGGAATAAAACAAAAGATCAAATAGAGGCTACATTTACAAACGTCGGAAACAAGATATATTCAAAATTATACAAAATTAGGTTAATTAATTTTTGTACTTTTCGTCCGGTTTTCCAAGACTGATCAAAACAAGATCAAAATAGGGTTTCTCAGCAAAAAGTATTAGGAGGGTGAAATACAATCAGGGGAATAAAAAAATACGATATTTGTCATAATTCAAGCTAAGAATAATCTAAAGAAAATCAGGGAAAAGGTGATAAACAACGGGAACAACAAAGCAATTTAAATATAACAAATAAATTAATTAACAAAAAAAAATATTATCCAGACGAAGAAATCTATTCAGTCAAGGAAGTTTCACTAGTTTACAAAACTAAAATTCACGAAACAAATGATAAAGGGGGGCTACACAAAATCTAAAAAAATTATTCCTTTCTTAAGATTACAATATAATCCGTGAAAACACTTGTAAAT
Organism: Andricus curvator; assembly: GCA_932195095.1. Lineage (NCBI taxonomy): Eukaryota > Metazoa > Arthropoda > Insecta > Hymenoptera > Cynipidae > Andricus > Andricus curvator. The sequence goes on along the minus strand of CAKNYM010052327.1, from coordinate 278,802 downwards.
CCAACATGGTAGTCATCAATAGGATATAAAGTAATAGATTATCAATAAACAGGATTGTCCGGAAAACAAACCTTTGATTGGCGTTGCTATTGAATTTTTCATTGGGAGTAACTGGTAGGGGTGCTGTGTTCAAACAAAATATTCACTTCTGAAATTGATGATACCATATGTCAATCAATTCGGTCCAAAAGGTGTTGAATTATTGCCGAAGACATCCTCTGGGAATTATTTGAAACCCAAGCCGGCTACTAGGACTTTCGTGAAACATCCAAATCAAAGTCCCTAGCACCGAAAATGTTGACAGTGATGATCCGAACCGGATTTTTTTCATTGCAACAATTTATTTAATTGAAAACAGAAGTTCGGTTTCTTATCATAGCAGCGTTACTCAAGGTTATTAATAAATTTAGCAGGAGTATTCCCAGTGATCTGGGCAGAATCAAAAAATTAAGCCTCTATTCAAAATTTGTGTTTTTTGATTTAAAACGAACACTAGTCCACTCACTACATGATGTTTCAGTGTTATTCACAACTTCAACTGCTGAATCTAATTTTTTTTTCTAAAACTCAATCGCGTTGCCAGATCTTGAGATATTATATTTGGTTGAGAAGCGCCATCTAGAAGGACTTTACATGCGTACCCCTTCCCATTCTCATCCAAAACATCAACTATTGCCGTAGCTAGCATAACTTCAGACGCGTCATAAATGTAAAGATTTCTAACATTAGATTGTTTTAGACGAATCATTTTCGTCTGACTTTGATTCCTATTTTGACTCTGCATGCATTAGTGTGCGATGCTTCCGATTCCAAAATGTGCACCTTCCGGATTTGCAATCACTAACTAAGTGGTTTCTCCTTAACAAGTTAAAACAGAGTCCTTTTTTCTTAAGAAGTTCTACACGTGCTTTAATAATAATTCTTTTTAATTCTACACACAATTGCAGTTGATGATTTTCGCTACATAAGGGACAGTAGACCTGAGGTTGAATATTCGCAAAAGATCTAACTGAATTCTCACTTGTTTGGGTGCGCTCGTTATTAGATTTATTATTAGGCTCATCAGATTTATTCTTATCCTCAACTTTCTAATTAATTGACTCTAAAGCTTGATATCGTTCTCTTAGAAATTTACTGTCTCGAATTCTGGCAATTCCGTACCAACAATTGTCTTTTCCCACTCTTTTCTGGTTTCTCGACCAAATTTACACACAATCGGAAAAAGAAGGTGTGTGTCCCAGTTATCTGTTGGTTCGCCCGATACTGATAACGCATAAAAAAGAAGATGCAGAATCTTTTGAAACTGCCTCCAGATCAAACAGAGCCTGCATGTGGTTCTGGATTATTACTCTCTGATTATCGTAGCGTTCTTTCAATAATTTCAATGCTACTTCGTAATTGTTTTAGGTTGTTTCGCAATTATCAATCCCTCGCGATGCTTCGTCTTTTAATTAGGATCTTAAATACTACAATTTTTGAATTTTCGGAAGTGTCGCGTCACCGTGAATAAAAGCAGAAAAAGCATCTGTAAATGCGAGCCACTTGTTGTAACATCCGGAAAAGGTAGGGAGATTCAGTTTTGGTAATGGAAAGCCGTTGATTAAGATAATGATTTGCTAATGCTACATATCTATATTCCATTCTCCAAATTCTGATCTTTCGAGTTCTAAATCATTTGTAGGACATAACAATTCCTAACCACTTAGTGTTCTGTTAAATTCTTGCCAAGTTGCCTAGGCTTTTTTGGTTCGCAGTTCAATTTCCTCTATAGGAGTCAATTCTTTTGTTTGGCGAATAAAGTCTAAAATTTTGAGTTTCCGACACTAACTTTCTTCATTGGAAGTATATATTCTCGCGCGAGCCTTGTTGTCCTTAATTTTCTCAGCGAGAATCCTTATATCTGACTCAGAAGGACCATGTTCACTCGCAAAGTCGGCTAAAATTTCCTTCGATTTGTAAATTATCTTTACTAATTCACAAACTGCCTTTGCAAAAAATCAATTAAATACCTCGGTTATATTCCAAAACAAGTTAGCCGCTAGAAAGCTTGTCGGAAATTAAAGTTCAAATCGACTTGAGTCACTTCATACCTGAACTAAGTATTTGTAATCAATTAGCCCTTTTCTAAGCATGAGCTAACTACATATGTATGTTAGAGAAAGTTGTTTATCAAATTAAAATTTCGCGAGTTTGAGAAGTTTCATTCGAGTGTCGTAAATTGGGCACATTGCGTTTGAATGTTATGCTATTTATATATTTATATTTATATACTATAATTTCATTTCAGCTGTATCTAGGAGTCTCGTCATTTAGTTAGGGACATTGAAAGGTGTATTAAATTATCCTCTTTGATGCTCTAAATCTATTTATTTTTTGATTGACAACTACAGTTTTTTCATTGTAACACTTTATTTGATTGAAAACACAAGTTCGATATATAGCTAACGAAAACATTACAAGGGCCATAACTAGAACGCCGAAAAATTATGGTTATTATTTGTCATTAAATTCGGTTCTTAATGCATTCCTGGATGTCATTTATGCAGGAGGTTTTCCAGGAGGTTTATTAGGAGACCCTCCACCATGACTTTGAGGAGGTGATATAGCTACGTCAAAATGTAGGCCAAAAAATTCATTAGTCGATTTATCCATTGTAACAAAACGTCTATCATCATCAAATGCAATGTTTAGCATAATTGGTTTATTATTTTCAATAGGCCCTCGATACATTTGACGAACATAAGTCAGCTTGTCTACTACAGCAAGGATATAGCGGACGCCAGCAGTATTGTGTAGGCATGCAATGTTGCCATGATTTCCCTTTAGGGTGCCATATGTACCAGTATGTGTACCATCACCTGTTTTGTAGCGAATATCAATATCAGAAGGAAAGTTACAATCTGGTGCACGTGTAACAAATCCTTTTTTGTATGGCAAGGAGTCTTTCAATTCTGTAAAAAGAAATGGAAACAGATCAATTTTATTACTTCAAATATTAGGACGACAAAATCGGAAAACGCATGGAATATACTTGAAGGATCGTCAGACGAAAGGGTTCTAGTGTCAAACTTCGGAAATTAATTAAATTCTCTCAAAAATTTTGTTTCTGTTAACTCATGTCCCTAGAAAAGATTGTGGTCATGTTTGATTTTGAAGAGAGTCAAAATCCATGTTTGGTAATTTAAAAAAAAGTAATCAACTGTTATCGCATGTCCTTTTCAGGACTTATTAGACCTAAGTAAGAGCTCAAAAGTACTTGATTGAAAAAAAGTCAGTCTTTTGGGATACGCTGTTCTTTAACATTACTCGTTTAAAAGTTACTTTACTCCTATCACCGTCAACTGGGGCGTAGCAGGTTATGATTAATAATCTTCTGATTCCTACTTTCATTCTAACCCACAACAATCTAGAAGATAAAAAATCATGATCTTCGAGATGCTGTTTTGCTTTTTCATTCATAATCAAACCGACCCCTTGACTACCATGTGATTCACTATCTACTCCTGACCAAATTTCAAAACCGCCTTTTATTACCCCTTTTTCTATGTTTCTACATTCGCAAATTTATTATCAGTAACATGCTGAAATCTTGCTATTAAATGCCCTAACTGTTCTTGTGCCCAACATGTTCTCAAAATGTTAAAAAATAGATATTCCCGAAAGATATTGTATTTCTTTTAACGCTCTTTCCGCGATTCAATAGAGCTTAGTAATAGCACAGAAGAAATTTCTTGTTTTTTTTTTTGTAATTGATAAAAAAAAAGTTATGCGACTCTTCCTGAATAAAAATCAGCGTTTCTTGGGAAACACTGTTCTATTGACAATGGTACCTGCCAAAAATTTTTCTATAATTTTTGCACACGTAGACAAAATTTTGATTATTTTCAAAATGTTTACAATTTTAATGACCCAGACCAAACTTGAAATGAAGAAAATGGCCAAAGAATTCACCAACGAATAACGATATATGAATATACTATTATGCAAAGATGAAAAAATAAAATTAACGATTATATATGAGATACTATATTGTATGATAATTACCAACTAAATTAATGAAAACCGCCAGGATTAAGAGCAGAGTACCAAGAAAGATGTCCATCGTCTGTAAATAGAGGATACTGTTTCATAATAATTGGGAGAATTTTGTATTAATTCCTAATCCCTTCGGAAGGAATTAGGAATTCTATTAAATATAAGTCCACAAATTTGTTATCTTTCAAAACCTCGTATAACGAATGATATAAAAATAATAAAAAGATTATTAACATTCTTTAATTAAACCGGAAGATGTTAAGAAATATTTTACAATCAAAATAAAAAATGAGGTTCAAAATAAATTCTCAAATTTAATTACTGACCGATTTTTTCTTTTTCTTTTAGAAAAATTTCTCATTTAATTTTGAAGAGACTAGCATCATTCGCCGCGCAGTACGCGTACGTGTAGTTTTTTGATTTGAAGGGAAACAAATTTTTAACACAAAATGAAAATTTTTATTAACTGATAGGTTAAATCAAAATTTCAACAAAAAAGGTCATTTTCAACGAAATATCATAATATAAAAGTAAATAATAGGAATTTTTAATTTTTATTATTTTAATATTTCAAATTACCTTAAGCTGAGGCTAAGCGGCGTATATGTAGAAGAAAGCGGCACACCCTTAATTCTACATTTAAAACGCAATATTGTTTCTTCTGGGTTTTGGAATTGAAATTTCACAATTGTTAGTTACAAGCTACAATGCTATATTTTTCACCTAAAATAGGAAGAAAAATACAAATTTTTCTGTACAAAATTTATAAAAATGAGTCTAAAGTGATTATAATTTCGTGGAAAATCTAAGACGTAAGAAATCAGTTATCGCAAAACAATTTTTCAGTTTTTTAGATATATTACACTTACAAGAAGTTTTAGGAAAATTCGCCGAACAGTGTGTAAAGTAACTAATCATGGTGTAAATTTTTCGGTGTATATATACTAGTCGCTATCTCATTAGGCCGTCTAAGTTTTCCTCTTTTTCTAAGTTGTTAAGTCATGAAAAACATATTTTCGTTTAGTTGAAGGCTCATACATTCTAGGACAAGATTTAAAAACATTTGTAACCTTATTCAAAGAACGAACGAAAAATATTTTCGATTTGTAAATCGACTATGTCATATGCATTCGGTCTTCTAATTTGTAAAGTCATGATAAAAACAAGTTAGTTTATTTGAAGGTTCAGGAATTAGAGCACAAGATTAGAAAACACTTGTAACTTTATTCAAAGAATGAGTGAAAAATATTTTCGACTTTTTAATCCGCTAAGTCATGCATCCAAAATCATGATACGTTATTTACAAGTTATTGCTCAAAACTAGAAAAATAAGAAATATTTTCACAAATCATCTATTTTGGCTTACTTTATTCACGATACAAATAATTTATTAAATTGAAAAAAATTTGTAATGAAAAAGCTAAGAACCATAGATTTTTACGATACCATTACAGAAGCGAATTTATTGAAAAAAAACATTCAAATTAATTAGCCATGAAAAAATAAATAAACAACACTTGGCAGGTTTTCGAAAAAGTTATATAAGAGACAGAAGGATACAACTTCTCGGGCGTCTTGTCTTTTTAATTCGGAAAGTTGAAATACTTTGCTAAAAATTCTTGGTTTTGTTGATGATTCATCATTTTAGTCAAAAATTCATCTCATTGGTTGAAAATTGAAATATTTCGTTAAAAATTCGTTCTTTGGTTTGTTCCAAAATTAACTTTTTTAGTTGCAAAATTAAAGTCTTTTGTTAAAAATTAGTATTTTGGAAAGACTAATTTTTTTGTCAAAGATTCATAATTTTATTTGCAAATCAAATCACCGAGACTTTCACCGATTGTTATAAATGAAAACCCTCATTGACCATGATTAATTTTTTTTCAAATTTGATTAATCTTGGACACAAGCTAAAACTTTTTACATTTGTGACATTTTTTCGTACGACGAGCCCTTATTTATTCACAGATTTTTAGGCAATATATTTTTTCATAAATCCATTCTTCCGTGAATAACTTCAAATTTCTATCAAAAAATAGAAAAATTTTACAGCCAAAAAAATTTGGAAAAGCGAAAACAGAATTCTGTTGAAAAGTAACACGCGAGGACCCTGAATATGCATAATTTATAGCTCTTTGATCCATTACAATTTCAAAAAATTCCACTTGTTTTCAGGTAAGTTTTAAAAATTTTTATTCGGACTGCTTTAGACACTTAAGTTCATTCTTATTCAAGTCAAATCATTTTTAGAAGGTTTGCTAAATAATTGCAATTTTCTATGGTAGGAAAGAAAAATGTACAACCAAAAAACATTCTGAAAATCGAAAACAGTATGGAAAAGTAGCGCATGAGGACCCTGAATATGTAGAATTAATTTTGAGGCCAGTGATCCATTTTAATTGAAAGAGTCTAAAAAATTATAATTTTTGTTAACTTTGTTCAAACAATTAGAGGGCAATGTCTTTAAATGGAAACAGACTAGGTCACGTTTACAATGTCATAATATGACCTTCTTACTGTCTCAAGAGAGATAAGAATCCTACACCATCGCGTAATCTTATCAAACTCTTCTATTTTTCACGTCTCCCAAAAAATTATCCGATCTGAAAAAAATTACTCTACAGAGGTTTTTCAACAGTTGATTTGAAATTCGAAGTTCAAATTTTAAAATAAAATAACAAAGTTTAAAAAATTAACTTGAATGATAGAACCGGAAAGTTTTGCTTATTCAGCCCCACTTCTAGATAATGGCAGAGTGGGTGGCTCCTTGTTAATGATTAATAATTACAAATCTGATTTGATAAATAATTTATTTTTAAATTAAATAATTTCAGGAATAAAAGTTTTTGAGATTGTATTACAAAAAGGAAGCTAGCACTAGGTGACAATTATTTATCAAATAACAACTACTAAGGAATGAAGCAAAAGATCAAACAGAGGCTACATTTGCAAATATCGGAAACAAGATATATTTAAAATTATTCAAAATTAAGTTAATTAATTTTTCTACCTTTCGTCCGGTTTTGCAAGACTGGATCAAAATAGGGTTTCTGAGCAAAAAGTATTAGGAGGGTCCAATACCATCAGGGGAATAAACAAGTAAGATATTTGTCAAAATTCAATCTAAGAATAATCTAACAAAAATCAGGGAAAGGGTGATAAACAATGTGGGGAACAACAAAACAATTTAGATATAACAAATAAATTAATTAACAAAAAAATATTATCAAGACGAAGAAATCTATTCGGTCAAGGAAGTTTCACAAGTTTCTGTGCCCAAACTCAACAAAGTTTACAAAACTAAAGTTCACAAAACAAATGAAAAAGGGGGCCCACACAAAATCTAAAAAATGATTTCTTTCTGAATCGTGTAAAAAGTGAACTTTCAATGTAAAAAGTATTTAAAAAATCATGATCTTTGAGATGCTTCCTTGCTTTTTCATTCATAGTCAAACCGACCCCTTGCCTACCATGCGATTCACTATCTACTCCTGACCAAATTTCAAAACCGCCTTTTAATGCCCCATTTTCTATGTTTCTACATTCGCAAATATATTATCACTGACATGCTAAAATATTGCTATTAAATGCCCTTACAATATAATTCGTGAAAACACTTGTAAATCCAACAGGGTAGTAATCTTCGATTGGCGTTGCTATGAAATTTTTTATTACAGAAGAAGGATTAGCGATGTGACTGGAAGTAGCTGGTAGGGGTGCTGTCTCCAAACAAATATTTACTTCTGAAATTGATGATACCAGATATCAATCAATTCGGTCCAAAAGATGTTGAATCATTGCCCAAGACATCCTCTGGGAATTATTTGAAAACTAAGCCGGCTACTAGGTCTTTCGTGAAACATCCAAATCAAAGTTCCTAGCATCGAGAATGTTGACAGTGATGATCCGAGTCGCATTTTTGTCATTGCAACACTTTATTTAATTGAAAACAGAAGTTCGGATTCTTATTATAGCAGTAGTTCCTCAAGGCTTTTGCTCCCAACGGAAAGGATGAACTCTTATCTATAGTTAGTTGTTTCAGGCATCTTGTAGCAAGAAACGGTGCTGCAGAGTATTGTCTGTATATGAGATCCAATCATCAAAGCATCATTCAGAGATAGTCCCGACGTTGTTTTGACCGACGCGTCAAAAACAACTCTTAATTTCGCGGTTAAACTTGATTCTCTGATGACTGCCTGATGGGGCATATAATATCCTTCATCCGCTCCATTCTGTGCTCACAGAAAAATCTAAGAATAAAATTTGTTGCAGGAAATTTTTTAGAGCGATAAAGTTTTGTTCAGCCAACTTCGCGTCTTTCAAAATACATGTGTTTTTCATGGAAAAACAAAACATACACCCTGACATACATATGTATGTCAGGGAAAGCTGTTTATCAAATTACAATTTCTGTGGAATAAAACAAAAGATCAAACAGAGGCTAAATTTGCAAATGTAGGAAACAAGACATATTTAAAATTATACAACATTCGATAAGTTGAAAGTTGAATGTTACCATTTGTTCTTGGATCCCCAAAATTACCTAGCACCCTTTCTTTCCCCCCAACCCATTCATTCATATCTCCTGGTAGAATGATTCTTTCACCATGATCGCAAGTACTTATAGCATCAAATAAAATTGTGGCAGAAGGCGTCTTTTACTTCACTCCTGTCACCATCAACTGGGGCGTAGCAGGCTATGATAAATAATCTTCTGATTCCAACTTTCATTCTAACCCACAACAATCTAGGAGATTCAAAATCATGATCTTTGAGATGCTGTCTTGCTTTTTCATTCATAATCAAACCGACCCCTTGACTACCATGTGATTCACTATCTACTCCTGACCAAATTTCAAAACCGCCTTTTAATACCCCATTTTCTATGTTTCTACATTCGCAAATCTATTATCACTGACATGCTAAAATATTGCTATTAAGTGCCCTAACTATTCTTGTGCCCAACATGTTCTCAAAATGTTAAAAAAACAACTAAAATTTGAAAAATTTTACGAAACTCCTGATTTTCATGTTTTTGGAAAGAAAAAAAATTATTATTTTACTAAATACTAAGGTGTATTATTTTTTTCTGTTTCAGGTACGTATGACTTATGCAGTGGATTGTTTTCTATTTCAAAATAGAACTTGATAATCGTGATGGTATGTAAAAGATGGCATCGGGCAATGTCAAGCCCTTTGAATCAACATTTTTTAATTTGAACTGAGTTTTTTCAATTGAACTCCATTGCATTTTTAAATCAAAAATCAGGGTGTCTACTCCGAGGGATTCGTTGGGTTTCAAAGATTTTAAGAGATTTTCTTATTAATTTGTCCTGAATTCTTTTGAATCCTTTTGAATTCTTCTAGATGCACTCAATTTTACTCTGGTCAATGGATTTTTTAAAAGTTGTTGTTTAATTCATCTTGAAGTCATTAAAACTCAAATTAAATTTGTAGGCATTTCATCAAATTCTCTTGAATTCTCTTTAATTTTTTCTAAAATTTCTTTCAAACTTACTCAATTCAATGAATTTTTTCATATTTTTAAATTTTTGTCAATTCATTTGAATTTTTTTCAATTCACCTTGAATCTTTATGCATTACATCGAATTCTTTTCGTTTCCCTTAAATTCCTCTAAATTCACTCAAATTTTACAGAAAGAAATGAAAAAATGATTTGAAATTTTTTTTTGAAATTCACCCTGAATTCTTTCAAATTCTTTGGGATTCCCTTGAATTTTTTTAACTTCAATTGAATTATTCTAAATTTACTCAATTATACTCAATTCAATGCATTTTTTTTAATTTCTAAAAGTTTTTATTTGATTGATCCGGAAGTCTTTTAACCTCACCTTGAATTCTTAAGACTTTTTTTAATTCACCTTGAATTTTTATGAATTTCATCGAATTCTTCTCGTTTATCTTAAATTCTTCTAAATTGATTCCAATTTTACGGAAATCAATGGAATTTTTTTGACTTTTAAACTTGTTTCTAATTCATTCGAATTCGTTGGAATTTAGCTTGGCTTGTTTTCTGTCGTGATTTGGAAAAACACCGTTAATTGCAAAAAAATCGAAAAATGAGTTTTTTATATCGTTCGTAAAATAATTTTTTCTTTCTAAAAGGGTTTCTTTAGATTTAACTAATTACGACTTCCACTTCTAGAAGATTTACAATATTCTAAACAGAAAATTTTTTAGTGGACTTTGAGTTTTCAACAAATTACACGAATTTTCAAATGAAAAAAGAAATACCCCACCAAACAGTTGAATCTTTAACTAAGCAATATATATTTTAAACAAAAAAAAATGTTAAGGAAATAGTTAATTTTTTAACAAAAGAGATGAATTTTTAACTAAAAGAATGAATCTTAAACACAAAAAAAAAGAAAACATTTTCAACAAAATAGTTCAACTTTCAACCAAAAAATATTTTCATCTTGAATCAGGTAGAGTTGAACTCAACCAACAAAAAAATTTGCAACAAAATAGGTACATTTGAAACGAAAGAGATGAATTTTCAACCGAGAAGATAATTTTTAACAAAAAAATGTATTTTTTCAATTGAAAAATATTTTTGAATGTAAAAAGATGACTTCTTAAAAAAAATTTAATAGTTGATATTTCAACCGAAGAATATTTTTCTTTTAAATTAAAAACAGTTACATTCAACCAAAAACAAATTTTTCAACAAAATAGTTACATTTATTTTAACTATTAGTTTATTTAAGTTTATTTTTAACCAAATAATAAAATTTTTATACAAAAAGATGAATTTTTAAAGAAAAATGTAATAGACGAAATTTCAACGAAAAAGACGAATTTTCAACAAGATTGTTTAATTTGAAATCAAAGAGATGAATTTTTAATAAACTACAGGAATTTTCAGCTACAAAATATCAATTAAAAAAAAAATTGTGCAATTTAAACTAAAGAGATTAGATTAGAGCATTTTCAAAATTTTTGAGACCAGTTTTTTTAAGATTTGAAAATTTTATTCACGGCTGTTCGTAGTTTATAGAAAGCCGAACAATTTATTCTTATGACTTTTTTCGATAAAAAAAAATTATCAGAGTTATAGCATTTACAAAATTAAAAAAATGAACCGAAAATGAAAATTTTAAGCCAAACAAAACACGATATAAAAAAAAGTCAGGAAAATAAAAAAGGTTGCTTTTTTAAAGCCCTACAAGATTATCATAATAACCTTCGGAATTTTTTTGAAAAATCCAAAATTCAAATTTTGATCACACAAAAAATAATGAAAAATCAAAAATTCCATTTTGTGGTTAAACTATGCAAAATACAAAAGACATGATTTCACAAAAATTGTGCTCTTGAAAAAGGTGCACAAATTTGTTATGAATCACTTTTTCGTAGGACGCGTTGTTTTTGTTTTATTTGTAAAAAACAATATTAAAAATAAGAAATTAAATTTTTTGATAAACGACACTTGCTACGAAAAAAAAAAAAAAAATAGAGAAAAGTTGTTATCACATAAAAGAGATACGAATTTTTTAATAATTAATTTTCGACAGGACGCCTATTTTTTGTTTTAATAGTGAAAAATATCATTGAAAACAAAAACATAATTTTTTTTTGAAAAAACGACACGAGCTACGATAACAAATTAGTAAAAAAAATTGTGTACCCAAAAAAGGTTTTTTTTTTTTTACTGAGAATTTAATTATTCAATTTTTGGTTGAAAATTTAACGATTTCAGTTCAATATTTATAATTTTAGTTGAGAATTCATCAAATTGCTTGAAAATTGAACTATTTTTTCAAAATTCGTTTTTTTCTTGTAAAAATTAATTTTGTAAACTGAAAATCAACCTATTTGTTAAAAATTCGTTCAAAATTATTTTTTTTTTTTAATTTAACTGAAAATTTAAATATTAAATTTTTGGTTGAAAATTTAATTATTTCAGTTGCTCAAGATTTGTCGTTTTAGATGAAAATTCGTCACATTGGCTGGAAATTGTACTATTTTTTTCGAAAATTTTTTTTTTGTGAAAATTAATTTCGCTTATTAAAAATTTAACTATTTGCTGAAAATTCAATAAAAATTAATTTTTTTGAATTTAAATAATTAATTCAGTTGATTATTCCATAGTTTTAGTGGAAAATGCATATGTTTAGAAATATTTTTAGATAGGCTTGTAAAATTAATTGGTGCAAATAAAAGATCCTTTAAAATCTTCTCAAGAATTTTAATAAAATATTTATACTATCTAAATATCTTTTAAACTGATTCGAATTTTTCCAAACATTTTTTAAAAGTCTTCTAAAATTAAAAGAATCTTTGAAAAATCTGCCATATTTTTTTTTTAATATTTTAAAATGTCATTTTTCAAACTTAAAAATCATTAACATTTTTCGGCGAAATCTTATTGTTAAATTCAAAATATGTAAAAATCACATTCATAATTAATTTCATTCTCGTTCACCTAAAACGACGATAGTAACATTTTCAACGTCAATTCGAAAAAATAATTATCAAATTGCCAAAATTATCATTTCAAATAAAAAAATGTTGTATAAACATTTATAATTTATTAATAAATTTAAGTAACATAATATAGTTTTAATGTAAATTATGGCAATATTTAATTTCTATTCTATTCTAATATTTCAAAATAAGCAACTTTCAATTAATATAATTAATGAACAATTATTAAATCCCGCATCATAAAATTTCTGGATAATAAAATTCCCGAATTTAAACAATTAAAAAAATGTATATTCAATCAATATTATTCTTTTATTAAAAATAAAATAATAAAATATTTTTATTACAAAAAATGATTTAATGTTTCAAGTATTTTTTAAATTATTTTTGGAATTTGAAGTAACAATAACTAAAAAAATCTATATTTCTGGATGAAAATTTTTATTTGAAAATGTGCATAGTACTTTAAAAATTACAAAAAACGTTCTCAAAAATCGAATTGTTAATTTAAAAAACTAGAATCTTTGAGATAAATCAGTGGTGAATTGTATCATACACAATTTGTTTGAAAAATTTTATATGGTTTGGAGAAAATTTAGAGAGAATTTGTTTGTTTGTTTGAGGCGCACGTGTTTTTACAATAATTCTTTCATAAAATTTTTATAGAATTATTGTTATTTTAAATTTAAACAATAATTAAAAAAACAATAAAAATACTGAAATCAAAAATTCCCTTTATATTATAGATATATTATTACACTTACAAGTAGCTTCAGGAAAAATCGTCAAGATAAATATAATTAATTAATATTCTTTAAAATTTTTCAGTCTATATATACTAGTCGCTATTTCATTAGACCTTATAGGTTGTTGTGCTTTTTTTCTGATTTGTAAACTCATGAGAAAAATATTTTCGTTTAATTGAAGATTAGCTTGTCAATCGATCTACATAAGGTATTTACGAGCCATTGCTCGAGAGTAGAGCAATTAGAAAAATTTCCGCAATTCGTCTAATTTAATTTAATTTAATTTATTACCGAATTTTCAAATTTCCGAATAATAAAATTTTCGACTGTTTACGATATTACCGAATTTGAAAAAAAATTTCTTAATGAAGGAGAACAGTACAAGAACAAGATTTTTATTACAAGAACAACAATTACTGTAAAATTCCCGAAAAAGCAAATATTCGAAATAGAAAATTCCCGAACTTGAAAAATTTTTAAAATGGGGTTTTAATCAATATTATTCATGCATTGAAAATACAATAATGAAATATTTAATCACGGAAAAATTTTGTTTAAATGTTCAATGTGATTTTCAAAACTATTGTTTAAATTAAAAATAACAATAATTTCAAAAAAAAACTTTTTCAGTGCAAGCTTTTTTTAAATATGAATAGTTATTTCAAGTTCAAACAATAATTTAAAAAAATACATCCAACATCAAAAAATTTGTGTTGATAAAACTTTTTCATTATTGTATTTTTAATGAATAAACATGATTGAACAAAAAAAATTTTAATTGTTTAAATTCTATGATTTTCTAGTGTCGCAAATTTAAGACGAATTTTCAATAAAAAAATGAATTTTCCATTAAAATTATAGAATATTCAACTGAATTAGTTAAATTTTTAATTAAAAAAATGTAACGAATTTTCGACAAATGGTTAAATTTTCAGGATAAAAAAATTAATTTTCACAAAAAAAAAAAAACGAATTTTCAAAAAAATAGTTCAATTTTCAACCAATGTGATGAATTTTCATCTAAAATAATGAATCTTGAACTGGAATAGTTAAATTTTAAACCAAAACTTGAATAGTTAAATTTTCAGTCAAAGAAAACTAATTTTTAGCAAAAGAAATGAACTTTTAACTAGATTAGATAAATTTTTAATTTAAAAAATTATTTTGAAAAAAAATGTTCAACAAAATAGGTAAATTTTCAGTTAAGGAAACTAATTTTCACTGAACAATTTTTTTCAACAAAACAGTTTAATTTTTAACGAAAAAGGTGAATTTTCAATTAACGTGATGAATCTTGAACTGAAATAGTTGAATTTTCATCTGAAAAGAGAATTTTTCAACTGATGAGATTAATTTTATACCAAAAGACGAATTTTCTACCAGAAGACGAATTTTCGATAAAAAAATGCATTTTCCACTAAATTGATAGAATATTTAACTGAATTAGTTACATTTTTCAATGAAAAAATTAATTTTCAACGAATTTTCAACAACTAGTTAAATTTTTCAGTTGACAAAATTAATTGTCACAAAAAAAATAATTTAAAAAAAAATAGTTTCATTTCCAACCAATGTGATGGATTTTAAACTAAAGTGATGAATCTTGAACTAAAATAGTTCAATTTTCAACCGAAAGTTCAGCGAATAAAATTAATTTTCAACTAAATTTATGGAATATTCAACTAGGTTAGTTGAATTTTTAGGTAAGAAAATTATTTCTCACGAAAAGAAAGAACTTTTAACGAAAAGTTCAACATTCAAAGAAAAAAAAAATTTCAACTAAAATGATGAATCTTGAACTGTGATAGTTGAATTTTCATCGAAAAAAAAAAACATTTTTAACCAATAAGAGTAATTTTTTACCAAAAGAGAAATTTTTAGTAAAATACATGCATTTTCTACTCATATTATAGAATATTCAACTAAATTATTTAAATTTTCAATTAAAAAAATTAGTTTTCAACAACTAGTTAGATTTTCAGTTAACAAAATTAATTTTCACAAAAAGATATTGTCAAAAAAATAGTGCAATTTTTAACCAATGTGATGAATTTTCAACTAAAATTATGGAATATTCAACTACATTTGTTAAATTTTCAAAAATTTCGGGAATTTCACAGTTTCGGGATATTTATTTTTCGGAATTTTCCATTCGTTCCAAATCCTTTTCTTTCAATTTTTTTTTATTTTAAATTTAAACAATAATTATAAAATATACATTAACATCTTTTTTTAAAGTTTTTCATCAAAATATTTCGTTATTGTATTTTTAATAAATAAATAATATTGATTATAAAACAATTTTTTTTATTTAACATATTTCTTTCAATATAAATTAAAAAAAATTCTTTTTAATTAAAAAAAAATAAGTTCATAAATTTTTTATGTTTCGAAATTTTGTACACGATAGACGGTGTGTATCAGACCGCTAACCGAGTGACCTATTAAAAATTAGCCTTGACTTTTAAAGGTGATAGCGCCGTTCAGAATATAGATAAAACAAAATAATTTATTTAGAATAATAAGTTTCCAACCAATAATGGAATAGTTACATTTTCTGTTTAAAAAAATTAATTTTCAACACAAAAAAATTAATTTTTAACATGTGGAATTCAACTGAAAAACACGAATTTTTAATAAAATAGTTGAATCCTCAAGCAAAATGGCATTTCAAAACAGAAGAATAATTTTTTACTTCAAAAACGAATCTTCAACAAAATACATGAATTTTCCACAAAACAGTTGAATTTTCTACATGACACTATGAACTTTCAACAAAATTTAATTTTCTACCAAAAGTAGATAATTTTTTAAATAAATAGTTATATTTTTAACCAAATAGTTGAATTTTCAAAAAAATAGTTGAATTCTCAATAAAATATACAAATATTCAAATAAAACTATAAGTTTTAAACCAAAAATTGAATAGTTATATTTTCAGTTTAAAAAACTAATTTTCAAAAAAAAAAAAAAAAACGAATTTCCACCTGGTGGAATGCAACAAAAAAAGACGAATTTTCAAGAAAATACATGAATTTTCTAGCCGACACTATGAAATATGAATTTATAACAGAAAAGTTATTTTCCTACTGAGTAGCTCGTTTTTCAAATAAATAGTTAAATTTTTAACTAAATAATTTAATTTTCTACAAAAATAGTTGCATTTTCAACCAAGTAGTTGAATTTTCAACTAAAAAGAGGAAGATAAGTTTTAAACCAAAAATAAAATAGTTAAATTTTCAGTTTAAAAAATTAATTTTCAACCAAAAACAGAAAATTTTCTACCAGTTAGATTGAACCATAAAATATGAATTTTCAACAAAACACAAGAGTTTTCCACAAAATAGTTGAATTTTTCACCCGACACTATGCATTTTCAACAAAAAAGGTTTCCAACCAAAATTGGAATAGTTACATTTTCAGTTCAAAAAACTTAAAAAATAAATAAATTTTTAATTCAAAAACTGCATAAATTATTCTACTTTAAAGATGAATTTTCAACTAAAATTATGAATATTCACAAAAAAATTGATTTTTAACAAAGTAGTTCAACTTTCGACCAGGTAGTTGAATTTTCAAAGAAATATAAATTCTGAATGAAAAGTGTAATTGATGATATTTCAAACAAAAAATATGTTAATATAAATCAGAAACGACTGATTGCAGTAAAAAAATTCGAATTTTCAACAAAATAGTGAAATTATTGAACCAAAGAGTTTATAAAAAAAAAGAAGAAATGAATGCGAAATACCCAAATAGTTAAATTTTTAATCAAAAATATAAATTTCCAACTAGAAATGTAATAGTTAAATTTTCAGTTTAGAGAAAGTTAGTTTTCAAACAAAGAGATGAATCTTCAACCAATTGAGATACATTTTCGAAACTTTTCAATAACTGAACGGGATTAGGAAAAAGATTGGAGAATAGTAAATTCTTCTTTATGATGTATCAAATCCATTTATTTCTTTGATTCCAAAATACAATTTTCTCACTGCGACACTTTGTTTGATTAGAAACAGAAGTTCGATTTATAGCTAATGAAAAACTCAGAACGACAATAACTACAACACCGAAAAATTATGATTATTATTTTTACTGTGATATTTAAAAAAAAAACCGGTGAAACAGAGGCCTGCACGCGGATCTATGCGGCTGCATCCGACTTTATTAGAAGTACTCGCATTTGCCTGGAATTTTGGCCAGGGGAGAGGAAAACTGCAGAAAACCATCTCCCAAGTACAGCCGGTTTTCAGACTCTCGAGTTTGAAAGTACCCATTCGATGATCTGGAATCTAGATCATCGAGCGGACACAATCCTCCTCGGCGTCAAACCTCCCGCACATCAGTTAAATGCAGCGAATAAACAACTCGGTCGTACATCGCAGACGGTCACCCATCCGAGTGTTATCCGCGCTCGAAATGGATTCACATCCGCGACTATTCCCGAGTCGAGATTCGCTGCGCAGCTAATGCCTTTGGTTTAAAACATGGTTATTTATTATAATTTAGTTTTGTTATTAAGTTTAGTTGCTATAATAAGGTTTAAAGTATATTATGGTATTTTTTTGCCAAAATGTAGGTCAAATAGCTTTAGTCTTTGTTTAGTGAACTGAACAAAACGGGCTGAACCTAACCGGGTAGGGAATACCTCAACTGCAGCTTTAGTATCTTCTATATACATTTTACGAATATATTTCTTGTCGTCTATGGCAGCGACGCAGTCAGTGCCTCCAATTGTTTTTAGTACATGTGTTAGTCCGAAATAACCCTGTAGAGACACAAACTTATCATGTTCAGTATCATATCGAAGATTAACATCAAAAGGAAGAGTAGCATTTGCTGGCGCAAGGTATGCATCATTGTATAACGGTTTAGGTCTAGCTGGAGGTTTAGCATTAGCTGAACTTAATTCTGTAAGCAAAAAGAGAAGTAGATGAATATAGTTGACTAAGAATCGAACTTTCGAGAACGGCATAACGATTCCCGGCTTAATATCTCTGTTTATTGAATCCAGCAAAGAATCTTTAAAAGCATAAATTCGAAGAAAGTCAAATTGTGTAGCAGAATTGTACAAAAACCCTTAAGGCCATGTTATACATTAGTCACGTGACCCAGCCAGTCCTGAGATCGATATTTTTTGTCCCATATTTAAAAATAAAAGTTAAAATTAAGCGGAAAAATTTTGGGAAAATATTAATAAATATAAAAGGACCGTGTGTGGTAAAGCATAGAGTTTGGGAAAGAAAAAAAAGTTATTATTGAAATAACAAATATCGACCGGCAATCCAGCGATCTGCATTATCAACTGTGCTGACACCATGGATATATCAAATATCAATTTGTTTCTTTGCACCAAACCAGCAAATATTATCAAGTGTAATTTTTGCAACCGATTTTTGCATCATTTTCCGCAAGACATGTGAGCCAGAACCTCAAAAATGTTTCATTGGGAACATTGAAAATTGGTTACAGAGTTCTACAGCACGGTCGGTATTTTTGTGAATTTCCTTATTCATTACATTTTTTTCTTCAACATTTCGAGCCAAATGTTGTATGCAAACGTACATTATTGTTTCCTGAGGCTTTCCCAAAAATTTCAACTCAATATCTCATTCGGTGTGGACGTGAGTTGTTGCAAAAAAATTACCGACAATTTAGGTCACGTGACTCATGTATAACATGGCCTTAAGGCCATGTGACCAGTGGGTAACGTGACCTGATTCCTACCTTACCGACGCTTTTTTTATTTCCTAACTTATTTTCACACGAATATCCACATCGAGTTGAAAATTTGAGATAATAAATAAGAGGCACTCAGAAAGGTGGGTCTGGTCCTAAATTTTAATAATATTGAAAAAAGCAAAAAAAAATGATAGAAAAAAAACTTGTTTCATAGTTATGAAAATTCAGGAAGAGGCCCACCTTTCTTAGTGCTTCTTATGTAGTATCCCAAATTTTCAGCTCGATGTGGCGCTTCGTGTGAAAATAAGTTAGGAAATAAAAAAAGTGCCGGTAAGGTAGGAATCTGGTCACGTGACTCACTCATCACATGGCCTTAAGGGGATTAAAACGACTCGGGTTTCCGTCACATACATAATACGTCCACGAGGATGCATTGTTTAATGTAATATTTCAACCACATAACCTAAAGGCAATTTTACTCGTTGTAGCAAAGCGATTTTTTCGAAAAATGTTCTTATTGCTGTTTTTTTTGCAATCGATATTGAGCTTCAGACGTCATTCACTTATAGTAATATATAATATAATAATATAATACAATAATAAAAATAATTAGTAATAACATATAATAATAATTTTTCGAAAATATATATAATATATCCTCCTTTTTGCTGGTAAGGAAGTTTTTAAGAACTTGTTTCTTACCATCAAAGCAGCTAACAAGTTTAAAATAAAAAATTAATAAATAATAATAAATTGAAAAAGTAGATATTTATCAAATATTTCTAAACCCTTTCTGAAGAATGTGGGTACGTCTATTTTTCAAAAAAATTATATTACATATTTTCGAAAAAATATTATATTCCATTATTATTATAATATATTATATTATTATATTACATATTACTCTAAGTGACGAAAACGCAGTACTTCAAGATTTTATGCGAATTGAAACTGGCATAAAGTGTTGGCTGGCGCGTTGTATTTTACAGGCGCTAAAAGACGCTCAATTTTCAATTACAAAAAAAGTAACAAGAAAATTAAAAAAAAAAATCGCTTTTCTTCCTCGAGTAAAATTGTCTCTAGATTATGTGGTTAAAATATTACATTGAAAAATGAGTCCTCGTTGATGTATTATGTATGTAGCAAAAACCCATGTTATTTTAACCCCCTTAAGGAAATGTGTGTTTTTTTCTAATGAGACAATTACACGGTTTTCTGGACACATACTTCTCTTATTTTTAGAAGAAATTTTTATGGTTGTTTAATTCAATTAGTTATTTGAAAATCAAACTCTCTTGTGGAAAATTTATTTTTTTGTTGCAAATTTATCATTTGAACTGAAAATTACTTTGCTTGAAAATTGACCATTTTTCTTGAAAACTCGTTTTTCTTTGGTAAAAATTATAATTTTTTTTCAAATTTAATTCATTCAGTTGAATACTCCGCAATTATAGTGAAAAATTCATGTACTCTGTTGAAAACAGTTTAAGATTCATCATTTTAGTTGGAAATTCATCTTTTTCGTTGAAAATTAAACTGTTTTATTGGAAATTCTTTTTTTTTTAAATTACTTTTTTTAACTGAAAATTAACCTATTTTGTTTGAAATTAATTTTTTTAGTTGAAAATTCAACTCATATAATTGAATATTCCATGATTTTAGTTGAAAATTCATCTCTTCGGGTGAAAAATAATTGTTTTCACTCAAAATTCAACTATGCAATTCTTGGTTGAAAGTTTAAATATTCCAGTTTAATATTCATCATTTTAGTTGGTAATTCATCACATTAGTTAAAAATTGCACTATTTTTTTCATAATTTGTTTTTTCTTTTTGTGAAAATTAATTTTCTTAACTGAAAATTTAACTAATTGTTGAAAATTCGTTGAAAACTAATTTTTTTACTTGGAAATTTAAATAATTTATTTGAATATTCTATAATATGAGTAGAAAGTGCATGCATTTTACTGAAAATTCCTTTTTTGGTAAAAAATTAATCTTATTGCTTAAAAAGTCATCTTTTTAGATGAAAATTCAACTATCTCAGTTCCAGATTTTTAGTTGAAAATTCTTTTTTTTTCGTTGAATGCTGAACTTTTTGTTAAAAGTTCTTGTTTTTCGTGCGAAATAATTTTCCTAACTAAAAATTTAACTAATCTAGTTGAATATTCCATAAATTTAGTTGAAAATTTATTTCTTTGTTTGAAAATTTATTTTCTTCGCTGAACTTTCGGTTGAAAATTGAACTATTTAAGTTCAAGATTCATCATGTGAGTTTAAAATTCATCACATTGGTTGGAAATGATACTATTTTTTTAAAATTATTCTTATTGTGAAAATTTGATTTTGTTAACTGAAAACTGAACTCTTTGTTGAAAATTCGTTAAAAACTAATTTTTTAATTGGAAAATGTATCTTATTCGGAATGCACTTTTTTATCAAAAGTTCGTCTTCTGGTAGAAAATTCGTCTTTTGGTATAAAATTAATCTTATCGGTTGAAAAATCATCTTTTCAGATGAAAATTCAACTATTTTAGTTCAAAATTCATCATCTTAGTTGAAAATTCATCTTTTTCCTTAAAAATTGAACTGTTTTGTTAAGAAGAAAACTTTTAGTGAAAATTAATTTTCTTAACAAAAAATTTACCTGTTTTGTTGAATATTTTTTTCAAAATAATTTTTTTAGTTAAAAATTTATCTAATCTCGTCAAAAGTTGATTTCTTTTGCTAAAAATTAATTTTCTTTGTCTGAAAATTTAACTATTTAATTTTTGGTTGAAAATTTAACTATTCCAGTTCAAGATTCATTATTTTAGTTGAAAATTCTTCACATTGGTTGAAAATTCAACAATTTTCTCGACATTTTTTTGTTGTGAACATTAATTTTGTTACCTGCAAATTTAACCATTTGTCGAAAATTCGTTAATTTTTTTTCAAATAAAAAATTTAACTAATTCAGTTGAATATTCTCTAATTTCATTTATTTCCGTTCAAGATTCATCATGTTCGTTAAAAATTCATATTTTTCGTTGAAAATTGAATATTGTATGATAATTACCAATAGAATTGAAGAAAAGCGTCAAGGTGAAGGTCAGAGTACCAAGAAAGATGTTCATCGTCTGTAAATGGAGAATACTGTTTTATAATGTTTATGTGTTTTTAATATAATAAATATAATTTTTCTAAGATTCTTGAGAAAATTAAAAATATTTTTTGAAGATTTCAGTTTTTATTTTCATGGTACCTTTGAAAATTTTCATAAAGCTTCCAGATATTTTTTCAAAATCTTCCAAAGCTTACTTTTTAAAATAATAAAAAATATAATAATAAGAATTATTTTGTTTTTCATTTTTCGAAATCCTTTTAAATTTAAAAATGTTGTTTGGAATTTATTCAATCTTTTTAAATATCTTTAAAAATGATACGAATTTTTCTCAAAATTAAAAAAAAAAGTCAAAATCATATAAATTGTGCATCTGACAGATTTTTTAAAAAACATTTTTAGAAATGATTTAAAATATTATTTATCAAATTAAAAAAAAATCATTCGAGTTTTTCCTAAAATTATTTCCAATTTCTGCAACATGAACAAAAACTCTTTTCACATCTTCGCGATTCTTTTTTGAAAATTTAAGAATATTTTCAAATGTTTAAAAATTTCTTTTAGATAGTATCGTAAAATTAATTTTTCAAAATGAAAAATTATTCAAAATTTTTTAAGAATTAAAAAAAAATAATACGATTCTGATTCCTTTAAAAATCCTTAAATTGTTTCAAAATTGTATTGAAAAATCTTTAAAAATCTAAAATTTGTTCACAATTTTTTGAAAGCTTTTCAAGCTTTAAATTATTTTTGTAATTTTTTCAAAACTTACAAATATCTTTTGAAATGATTGCAACTTTGCCGAACATTTTTGAATAATATTATAAAATCAAAAGAATCTTTAAAAAATGTGCCATATTTTTTTTTTTGCAAAATGTAATTTTTCAAAATAAAAAATCATTAAAAATTTTTGGAAAAATCTTGTTGAAAATGATGCATAAACATTTGTAAATATAATATTGTATACACATTTGTAATCTATTAATAAAACCAAAGTTTTTTAACGTATTATTATTGTAATGTAAATAATTCAAACAGTTTTAAACATAAAATTTGCAGTTGTAAACAATTTTTTTTTGATACCAATTTTTTTTATCATTTAAACTCGGGAATTTTATTATTTGGAAATTTAATCAATCGGAAATTTTTAAATTCAAGAATTTCACAGTGTCGGGAATTTTATTTTTCGTTATTTCTCAGTCTTTCCATTTCACGTCGGTAATTTTATTATTTGCAAATTTTATTAATCGGAAATTTTTCAATTCAAGAATTTCACAGTGTCGGAAAATTATTTTTCAGGATTCCTCAGTCTTCCAATTTTCTGTCGGGAATTATATCATTCAGGAATTTTATTATCCGGAAATTTTCAAATTCAACAACAACAAATTCGGCAACACACTTACAAGTAGCTTTCGGAACAATCGTCAAGATGAATATAACTAATGAATATTCTTTAAAAATTTTAAGTCTATATATACTAGTTTCTATCTCATTAGGCCTTATGCTTTTTGTGCTTTTTTTCTAATTTGTAAAGTCATGAGAAAAATATTTTCGTTTAATTGAAGGTGCAGACATCCTCGGCCAAGATTGAAAAACACTTTGCACTTTATTCAAAAAATCAACGAAAAATATTATTAGCTTGTAAATCGACTAAGTCATGTGCATTACGCCTTCTAATTTGTAAAGTCATGTGAAAAATATTTTTGTTTATTAGAATGCTTAGAAATTCGAAGACCAGGTTGAAAAACACTCTTAACTTTATCTAAACAATGAGCGAAAAATATAGTCGACTTGTAAATCAGCTAAGTCATTTGATATGGTATTTACGAGCCATTGCTCGAAAGTAGAGCATTTAAAAAAATTTCCGCAATTCATCTATTTTAACCTACTTTATACAATAGGCCTTCTAAAATTTGATGAACTTTTTCTAATTTGTAAAGTCATAAGAAAAATATTTTCGTTTATTCGAACGTTCAAAAAATCGAGAACAATGTTGACAAACGTTTTTAAAAGTAAGCGAAAAATTTTGTCATCTTGTGAATCGGCCAAATCATGCATCTTGGTTCCTGGTATGTGACCTCCACCTATATCAAGTATTTACGAGCCATTGCTCGAATGTCGAAAAATTGGAAAAATTTCCGCAATTCATCTATTTTAACCTACTTTACACATTAGGCCTTCTAAATTGTTATGAAATTTTTATAATTTGTAAAGTCATGAGATAAATATTTTTGTTTAGTTGAAGCTCCATCCATTCTAGGGCAAGATTGAAAAATATTTTTAGAAATGAACGAAAAATATTGTCATCATGTAAATCGGCTAAATCATTCATCCTTGTTCCGGATGTGTAATCTCTACCTACTCAAGGTATTTACTGAGCATTGCTCGAAAGTGGAGCAATTAGAAAAACTTCCGCAATTCATATATTCTAGCCTACTTTATAAATCAGGCCTTATGAATTCTTTCAACTTTTTTGAATTTGTAAAGTCATACAAAAAAGATTTTCGTTCAATGGATGGTGTAGACATTTGAGAACAAGGTTGAAAAACATTTTTAGAAATGAGCGAGAAATATTGTCATCATGTAAATCGGCTACATCATCCTTCCTCGTTCCGAATGTGTAATCTTTACCTACACAAGGTATTTACCAACCATTGCTCGAAAGTGGAGCATTCAGAAAAACTTCCGCAATTCATCTATTTTAGCCTACTTTATACATTAGGCCTTCTAAATTGTTATGAACTTTTCCTAATTCGTAAAGTAATGAGAAAATAATTTCCGTTTATTTGAACGTTCAAAAATTCTAGTACGAGGTTTAAAAACATTTTCAAAAATAAGCGAAAAATATTTCCATCTTGTACATATGCTAAGTCATGCATCCTGATTCCTAGTATGTGTCCTCCACCTACATAAGGTATTTACGAATCATTGCTCGAATGTCGAAAAATTGGAAAAATTTCCGCAATTTATCTATTTTAACCTACTTTAAACATTAGGCCTTCTAAATTTTTATGAACTTTTTCTAATTTGTAAAGTCACGAGAAAAATATTTTCGTTTATTCGGAGGTTCAAAAATTGTAAAACAATGTTGAAAAACATTTTTAAAAGTAAGCGAAAAATATTTTCATCTTGTAAATCGGCAGAATCATGCATACTGGTTCCTGGTATGTGACCTCCACCTTCATGAGGTATTTACGAGCCCTTGCTCGGAAGTAGAAAAATTAGATAAAGGTTTACAATTCATCTATTTAGTTTACTCTATTTACAAAACTAATAATCCCTTTAATAAACTCAGAAATTTCAAAATTTCAACAAAAAAAAAGCTTCTGTTCTTCGTGTTTTTACAACTATATAAATAGAAACATATTTTTAAATAGTCTTTTAATTGAAAAACTTAAAGATTAATAAATAATTTTTTTTTAATTGAAAATTTTTGCAAATATTAAAGCTTAAAACTCTCAATTCTTGACGATAACATTACCGAAGCTTTTTTAATAGAAAAAAACATTTGAAATAATTAACTATGCAAACATAAATAAATTACACCTGGGTCGTTTTCGAAAAAGTTATATAAGAGACAGAAGGAGACGTCTCTTGTGTAGCTTACATTTTTTTTAATTCGAAAAAGTTTATTAATTCGGAAAATTTTTGCTTGTTAATGTGGGACGACTGAAAAGTCCCGAAAAATAAATATCCCGGCACTGTCAGATTTCCGAAAAAAATATTCGAAATATACAATTTTTGAAATTAAAACTTGCCACTGTATAATTCCCGAATAATAAAATTCCCCAAATTATAAAATTGCCGAAATATAAATATTCTATATTTGAAAATTCGCGAATTATAAAATTCTCGACAGGTTATAATATTACTGAATTTTAAAATTCCCTAATTCAAACAATTAAAACAATTGTTTTTTAATAAATATTATTTATTTTCATAACATATAATAATGAAAAATTTTTATCAAAGCAATTATTTTTTCAATGTTTAATTTCTTTTTAAATTATTTGAATTTAAAATAACAATACTCTTATAAAAATTGTAAATAAAAATAAATTTAAAAACACGTGCGCTTCGAACGAAAAAAACAATTCCTCCCTACATTTTCTCCGAACCAAATAACTTTTTGCCAACAATCTTTGCAGAATACAATTCAGCACTGATTTATCTCAAAGATTCTGTTTTTTCTTTTTATTTAACAATTCGATTATTGAGAATGTTTTTTTTTAATTTTTTAAAGCACATTTTCTAACAAAAAAAATTTCATCCAGAAACATAGATTTTTTCAAATATTTTTCCTTTAAATTTCAAAAATAATTTCAAAAATACTTTAAAAATCAAATAAATTTTTTAAATAAAAATATTTGTTTATTTTATTTTTAATAAACGAATAATATTGATTGAAAATCAATTTTTTTTAATTGTTCAAATTCGGGAATTTTATTATTCGGAAATTTTCCAATTCGAGATTTTCAAAGGATCGTAAATTTTAATTTTCAGGAGTTTTCAGTGGTTCCTTAATTGCCGAATTTTCGAATTTTTCGAATAATAAAATTTTCGACTGTTTATAATATTACCGAATTTGAAGATTACCGAATGATAAAATATCTGATACATCAGAATCACTGACATTAGAAAATTTCCGAATTTGTTTAAAACAAATCATTGTTTAAATTTAATATAAAAATAAGCGAAAAAAATATCTCTTAATGAAAGAGAACAATACAAGAACCAGATTTTTGTTACAAGAATAATGATTACTGTAAAATTCCCGGAAAAGCAAATATTATAAATAGAAGATTCTGGAACTTAAACAATTTAAATAATGGGGTTTTAATCAATATTATTCATCTATTGAAAATAAAATAATGAAATATTTCCATCAGAGAAAAAAAATTTTGTAGTGTTCAATGTGATTTTCAAAACTATTATTTAAATTTAAAATAACAATAATTTCAAAAATACTGTTTGAATGCAAGCTTTTTTTAAATATGCATAGTTATTTCAAGTTCAAACAATAATTTAAACAAAAATACATCGAACATCAAAAAATTTTTGTTGATAAAACTTTTTCATTATTGTATTTTTAATGAATAAACATGATTGATTAAAAAAATTTTAATTGTTTAAATTCGATGATTTTCTAGTGTCGCAAATTTTGCAGTATCGGTTTTTTTATAATTCTACAAATTTCTATTGGCAATTTTATAATTTCGGGAATTTTCTATTTTGAATGTTTTCTTTTTCGAGAATTTCACAGTGTCGGGATATTTATTTTTCGGAATTTTCCATTCGTTCCAAATCCTTTTCTTTCAATTTTTGTTGTTTTAAATTTAAACAATAATCATAAAATATACATTAAATTTTTTTTTTAATTTCTTTTACCAATTAATTTAGAAACAATTATAATTCACTAATGAAATCAAATTTATTGAACATATTACTTTCGATATAAAAAAAAATTCTTTTTAATTTAAACAAAATAAGTTCATAAATTTTGTATGTTTTGAAATTTTTTACACGATAGACGGTGTGTATCAGACCGCTAACCGGGTGACCTATTAAAAATTAGCCTTGACTTTTAAAGGTGATAGCGCCGTAAAGAATATAGTTACATTTTCTGTTTAAAAAATTAATTTTCAACACAAAAAAAATGAATTTTAAACCTGTGCAATTCAACTGAAAAACACGTATTAAAAAAAAAAGTTGAATCCTCAACCAAAACGATATTTCAAAACAGAAGAATAATTTTTCACTTAAAAAGACAAATCTTCAACAAAATTCATGAATTTTCCACAAAACAGTTGAATTTTTTACCCGACACTATGAATTTTCAACAAAAAAAGTTAATTTTCTACCCAAAGTAGTTCAATTTCAAACCAAACAGTTGAATTTTAAACTAAAACAAGAAAAATATATTATAAAGCGTAAATGAAATAGCTAAAATTTCAGTTGAAAAAATGAATTTTCAATAAAAAAATTAATTTTATACCAGTTTAATTTTTTACTAAAAAAAAAACGAATTTTTAACAAAATACATGAATTTTCCACAAAAAAATTGAAATTTTCACACTACACTATGAATTTTCAACAAAAAAGGTTTCCAACCAAAATTGGAATAGTTAAATTTTCATTTTAAAAAACTAATTTAAAAATATAAGAAGAATAAAATTTTCTTTTTTTTACGTCTTGGAAATTTATAATTTAGAAACTTAGGATAGAACCTAATAAAAACGACATCTTCCAGACTAATAGTTAAAATTTATTTCAAAAATACGAATCGATTACGTTTCGAAAACCCAGCTGGTTTCCCTCATCAGATCTTAAAGCAGTTTTAAAAATTTCCGTGCGTATTTCTTCATGTGTAAGTTCCATATATTTTAAAAGTACAAATTTAATGGGTAGTGCTGTAGAATAATTTAAATTTTTTGTTATTGTAATGAAACTATTTTTAATATTGTTAAAATTATGGTAAAAAGTTAAAAAAATGTTTTGTGAAGACGGAGGAGGTATGCCCCGTCTCCATCTTGGAAACTATTAGTCTGGAAGATGTCGTTTTTATTAGGTTCTATCCTAAGTTTCTAAATTACTAATTTAAAAAAATGCTACATTTAAATTAAACCAAAAAAGGCGAATTTAAAAAAAAAATTCAACCAAAAAACAGAAAATTTTCTACCAGTTAAATTAAACCAAAAAAGATGAATTTTCAACAAAACAGTTGAATTTTTCACCCGGCACTATGCATTTTCAACAAAAAAAGTTAATTTTCTACCCAAAGTAGTTCAACTTCAAACCAAACAGTTGAATTTTAAACTAAAACAAGAAAAATATATTTTAAAAGCGTAAATGAAATAGCTAAAATTTCAGTTGAAAGAATGAATTTTCAATAAAAAAATGAATTTGATACCAGTTTAATTTTTTACTAAAAAAAACGAATTTTTAACAAAATACATGAATTTTCCACAAAAAAATTGAAATTTTCACACTACACTATGAATTTTCAACAAAAAAGGTTTCCAACCAAAATTGGAATAGTTAAATTTTCATTTTAAAAAACTAATTTAAAAAAATGCTACCATTTAAATTAAACCAAAAAAGGCGAATTTAAAAAAAAATAATTTCAACCAAAAAACAGAAAATTTTCTACCAGTTAAATTAAACCAAAAAAGATGAATTTTCAACAAAACACAAGAGTTTTTCACAAAATAGTTGAATTTTTCACCCCACACTATGAATTTTCAATAAAAAAAGTTAATTTTCTACCAAAAGTAGTTCAATTTCAAACCATATAGTTGAATTTTGAACTAAAACAAAAAAATATATATTTTAAAGCGAAAATGAAATAGCTAAAATTTCAGTTGAAAAAATGAATTTTCAATAAAAAAGGTTTCCAACAAAAATTGGAATAGTTACATTTTCAGTTAAAAAAAATAATTTTCAAACAAAAAATTCTAGCATTTAAATGAAACCAAAAAAGGCGAATTAAAAAAAAAAATTCAACCAAAAAACAGAAAATTTTCTACCAGTTAAATTAAACCAAAGAAGATGAATTTTCAACAAAACACAAGAGTTTTTCACAAAATAGTTGAATTTTTCACCCCACACTATGAATTTTCAACAAAAAAAGTTAAATTTCTACCAAAAGTAGTTCAATTTCAAACCATATAGTTGAATTTTGAACTAAAATAAAAATATATATATTTTAAAGCGAAAATGAAATAGCTAAAATTTCAGTTGAAAAAATGAATTTTGAATAAAAAAGGTTTCCAACCAAAATAGGAATAGTTACATTTTCAGTTTAAAAAACTAATTTTCAACCAAAAAAATTCTATTTAAATTAAACCAAAAAAGGCGAATTTTTAAAAAATAAATAAATTTTTTATTAAAAAACTGGATCAATTATTCTACTTTAAAGATGAATTTTCAACTAAAATGATGAATATTCACAAAAAAATTGATTTTTAACAAACTAATTCAACTTTCGACCAGGTAGTTGAATTTTCAAAGAAATATAAATTCTGAATGAAAAGTGTAATTGATGATATTTCAAACAAAACATATGTTAATTTAAATAAAAAACGACTGATTGCAATAAAAAATACGAATTTTCAAGAAAATAGTGCAATTATTGAACTAAAGAGTTTATACAAAAAAAGAGAAATGAAAGCGAAATATCCAAATAGCTAAATTTTTAATCAAAAATATAAATTTCCAACTAGAAATGTAATCGTTAGATTTTCAGTTTAGAGAAAGTTAATTTTCAAACAAAGAGATGAATCTTCAACCAATTGAGATACATTTTCGAAACTTTTTAATAACTGAACGGGATTAGGAAAAAGATTGAAGGATAGTAAATTCTGCTGTATCATGTATCAAATCCATTTATTTCTTTGATTCCAAAATACAATTTTCTCACTGCGACACTTTGTTTGATTAAAAACAGAAGTTCGATTTATAGCTAACGAAAAACCTAGAACGACAACCGAAAAATTATTATTAGTATTACTATGCTATTTTTAAAAAACCCGGGTGAAACAGAGGCCTACACACAGATCTATGCGGCTGCATCCGACTTTATTAGAAGTACTCGCATTTGCCTGGAATTTTGGCCAGGGGAGAGGAAAACTGCAGAAAACCATCTCCCAAGTACAGCCGGTTTTCAGACTCTCGAGTTTGAAAGTACCCATTCGATGATCTGGAATCTAGATCATCGAGCGGACACAATCCTCCTCGGCGTCAAACCTCCCGCAGATTAGTTAAACGCAGCGAATAAAAAACTCGGTCGTACATCGCAGACGGTCACCCATCCGAGTGCTATCCGCGCTCTTAATGGATTAACATCCGCGACTCTATCCGAGTCGAGATTCACTGCGCAGCTAATGCCTTTGGTTAAAATTATGTTTATTTATTATAATTGAGTTTAGTTACTAATCTAGTTGCTATTATATGGTTTAAATTATATTATGGTAGTTTTTTGCCAAACTGTATGTTAAATATACTTAAGTTATGTTCAGTCAATTTAACAAACCGGGCTGGACCTTCCCGGGTAGGGAATACCTCAACTGCAGTTTTACTATTGTCTAGATGCATTCGACGAATATACTTCTGGTCGTCTATGACA
>CAKNYM010052327.1:237595-247653 GCA_932195095.1 Andricus curvator | reverse complement strand
TTTGAAAAAATCGCTTTGCTTCCTCGAGTAAAATTGCCTCTAGATTATGTGGTTAAAATATTACATTGAATAATGCATCCTCGTAGATTTATTATGTATGTAGCAAAAACCCATGTCATTTTAACCCCCTTAAGGAAATGTATGTTTTTTCTAATCAGACAATTACACGGTTTTCTGGAAACATACTCCTCTTATTTTTAGAATTACTCTTTTATGGTTGTTTAATTCAATTAGTTGTTTGAAAATCAAACTCTTTTGTGAAAAATTTATTTTTTTGTTGCAGATTTATGATTTGAACTGAAAATCACTTTGCTTAAAAATTGATCAGTTTTCTTGAAAAACTCGTTTTTTTTTTAATTAAAAATTTTAATGATTCAGTTGAGTATTCCTTAATTTTTGTGAAAAATGCATGTACTTTGTTGAAAATTCATCTTTTGGTAGAAAATTGGTTAAATATTGGTTGAAAATTGAACTACTACAGCTCAAGATTCATCATTTTAGTTGGAAATTCATCTTTTTCGCTGAAATTTAAACTGTTTTTTTGGAATTTCTTTTTTTTCGTGAAAATTAATTTTTTTAACTGAAAATTAACCTATTTTGTTACAAATTAATTTTTTTAGTTGAAAATTTAACTCATATAATTGAATATTCCATGATTTTAGTTGAAAATTCACCTCTTCGTGTGAAAAATAATTGTTCTCACTCAAAATTTAACTATTCAATTATTTGTTGAATGTTTAAATATTCCAATTTAATATTCATCATTCTAGTTGGAAATTCATCACATTAGTTAGAAATTGCACTATTTTTTTGAAAATTCGTTTCTTCTTTTTGTGAAAATTAATGTTCTTTGTTGTTGAAAATTCTAGTTGTTTTTCTGCTAGTTGTTGAAAATTCGTTGAAAACTAATTTTTTTAATCGAAAATTTAAATAATGTAGTTGAATATTCTATAATATGAGTAGAAAATGCATGCATTTTACTGAAAATTCCTTTTTTGGTAAAAAATTAATCTTATTGCTTAAAAAGTCATATTTTTAGATGAAAATTCAACTATCCCAGTTCAAGATTCATCATTTTAGTTAAAAATTCGTTTTTTTTTCATTGAATGGTGAACTTTTTGCTGAAAGTTCTTTTTTTTCGTGAGAAATAATTTTCTTAACTAAAAATTTAACTTAGCTGGTTGAATATTCCATAAATTTAGTTGAAAATTTATTTCCTTGTTTGAAAATTGATTTTCTTCGCTGAACTTTCGGTTGAAAATTGAATTATTTTAGTTCAAGATTCATCATTTGAGTTTAAAATTCATCACATTGGTTGCAAATGATACTATTTTTTTAAAATTATTCTTTTTGTGAAAATTTATTTTGTTAACGGAAAATTGAACTATTTGTTTGAAATTTGTTCAAAATTAATTCTTTTATTGAAAAATGTGGAAAATGCATTTTTTAAATCGAAAATTCATCGTCTGGTAGAAAATTCGTCTTTTGGTATAACATTAATCTTATCGGTTGAAAAATCGTTTTTTTCACATGAAAATTCAACTTTTACATTTCAAAATTCATCATTTCAGTTGAAAATTCATCTTTTCCGTTAAAAATTGAACTGTTTTGTTAAAAAAAAAAAACTTTTAGTGAAAATTAATTTTCTTAACTAAAAATTTACCTATTTTGTTGAAAACTTTTTTCAAAATAATTTTTTCAGTTGAAAATTTATCTAATCTAGTTAAAAGTTAATTTCTTTTGCTAAAAATTAACTTTCTCTGACTGAAAATTTAAATATTTAATTTTTGGTTGAAAATTTAACTATGCCAGTTTAAGATTTATTATTTTAGTTGAAAATTCGTCACATTGGTTGAAAATTGAACTATTTTTTCGAAATTTTTTTTTTGTGAACATTAATTTTCTTACCTGAAAATTTAACCATTTGTCGAAAATTCGTTAATTTTTTTCAAATTAAAAATTAACTAATTCAGTTGAATATTCTATAATTTCATTTATTTCCGTTCAAGATTTCGTTAAAAATTAATATTTTCCGTTGAAAATTGAATATTGTATGATAATTACCAATAGAATTGAAGAAAACCGTCATGGTGAAGGTCAGAGTGCCGAGAAAGATGTTCATCGTCTGTAAATCGAGAATACTGGTTTATAATGTTTATGTGTTTTTAATGTAATAAATATAATTTTTCTAAGATTCTTGAGAAAATTCAAAATATTTTTTGAGGATTTCAGATAGGTTAAATCAAAATTTCAACAAAAAAGTTAATTATCAGCGAAATAGTTATGTGATAGTTGATATTTCAAATTATTTCTAAAATTTAGAAAACTCTTTACAAATTAAAAAAATTGCCTGAAAATGTTTCAAATTTTCCCACGAATCTCAAGAACAATTTTAATTCCATAGTACCTTTGAAAATTTCTAGTTTTTGTTTTTCAAAATCTTCGAAAACTGACTCTTTAAATAATAAAAAATATAATAATAAAAATGATTTTGTTTTGCATTTTTTGAAATCCTTTAAAATTTACAAATATTTTTTGGAATTTTTTCAATCTTTCTAAATATCTTTTAAAATGATTCGAATTTTTCTCAAAATTAAAAAAAAAAGTGAAAATCATATAAATTGTGTATCGGACAGATTTTTAAAAACATTTTTAGAAATGATTAAAAATATTATTTTTCAAATTAAAAAAAAAATCATTCGAATTTTTCCTAAAATTATTTCCAATTTCTGCAAAGTGAACAAAAAATCTTTTCACATATTCGAGATTCTTTTTTGACAATTCAAGAATATTTTCAAATGTTTAGAAATTTCGTTTAGATAGTATCGTAAAATTAATTTTTCAAAATGAAAAATTATTCAAAATTTTTTAAGAATAAAAAAAAAATAATACGATTCTGATTCCTTTCAAAATCCTTAAATTGTTTCAAAATTTTATTTCAAAATCTTTAAAAATCTAAAATTTGTTCACAATTTTTTGAAAGCTTTTCAAGATTTAAATTATTTTTGTAATTTTTTCAAAACATACAAATATCTTTTGAAATAATTGCAACTTTGCCGAACATTTTTGAATAATATTATAAAATCAAAACAATCTTTAAAAAATGTGCCATATTTTTTTTCAAAATGTAATTTTTCAAAATAAAAAATCAATAAAAAATTTTGGAAAAATCTTATTGAAAATGCTGGATAAACATTTGTAAATATAATGTTGTATGTAAACATTTGTAATCTATTAATAAAACCAAATTTATCTAACGTATTATTATTGTAATGTAAATAATTCAAATAACTTTAAACGTAAAATTTGTTGTTGAAAAAAAAATGTTTTTGATAAAAATTTTGTTTATCATTTAAACTCGGGAATTTTATCATTTGGAAATTTAATTAATCGGGAATTTTTCAATTCAAGAATTTCACAGCGTCGGGAATTTTATTTTTTGGGATTCTTCAGTCCCGTTTCAAATTCTGTAAAGCTATTGTTTCAACTAAAAATATTAATAATTTAAAAAATATATATTTCTGTATGGAAAACTTCCGTTCAAAATGTGCATATTATTTTTTCAATTCAGAAAAAAAATTTGTTTGAAAAATGTTATTGGGTTCGCAGAAAATTTAGGGAGAAACTTTTATTTTGTTTGAGGCGCACGTTTTTTTTACATCAATTTTTTCATACAATTTTTATAGAATTAGCGTTATTTTTAATTTAAACAATAATTCAAACAACTTTAAACAAACTTTTTTTTTGATAAAATTTTTCTTTTGATAAAAATTTGCTTTTTTTATAAATTTTTCTTTTATCGTTTAAATTCGGGAATTGTATTATTTGCAAATTTTATTAATCGGAAATTTTTCAATTCAAGAATTTCACAGTGTCGGAAAATTATTTTTCAGGATTTCTCAGTCTTTCAATTTTATGTCAGGAATTATATTATTCGGGAATTTTATTATTCAGGAATTTTATTATTCGGGAATTTTAAAATTCGGCAACACACTCACAAGTAGCTTCCGGAACAATCGTCAAGATGAATATAACTAATGAATATTCTTTAAAAATTTTCAGTCTATATATACTAGTCGCTATCTTATTAGGCCTTACAAGTTGTTGTGCTTCTTTTCTAATTTGTAAAGTCATGAGAAAAATATTGTCGTGTAATTGAAGGTGCAGACATTCTAGGCCAAGATTGAAAAACACTTTGTACTTTATTCAAAGAATTAACGAAAAATATTATTAGCTTGTAATTCGACGACCAGGTTGAAAAACACTCTTAACTTTATACAAACAATGAGCAGAAAATATAGTCGACTTGTAAATCGGCTAAGTCATTTGATATTGGATCATGCTAGGTGACCTCTACCTACATAAGGTATTTACGAGCCATTGCTCGAAAGTAGAGAATTAAAAAAAATTTCCGCAATTCATCTATTTTAGCCTGCTTTATACATTAGGCCTTCTAAATTGTTATGAGTTTGTTCTAATTTGTAAAGTCATGAGAAAAATATTTTCGTTTATTTGAAGGTTCAAAAATTCGAGAACAATTTTGAAAAACATTTTTAAAAGTAAGCGAAAAATATTGTCATCTTGTGAATCGGCCAAATCATGCATCTTGGTTCCTGGTATGTGACCTCCACCTATATAAAGTATTTACGAGCCATTGCTCGAATGTCGAGAAATTGGAAAAATTTCCGCAATTCATATATTTTAACCTACTTTACACACTAGGCCTTCGAAATTGGTATAAACTTTTTCTTAATTTTTAAAGTCACGAGAAAAATATTTTCGTTTATTCGAAGGTTCAAAAATTTGAAAACAGTGTTGAGAAACATTGTGAAAAGTAAGTGAAAAATATGTTCGTCTTGTAAATCGGCAAAATCTAGAATCCTGATTCCTTGTATGTGACCTCCACCTATATAAGTTATTTACGAGCCATTGCTCGAAAGTAGAGCAATTAGAAAAATTTTCGCAATTTATCTGTTTTAGCCTACTTTATACATTATGCCTTCTAAATTTTTATGAACTTTTCCTAATTTGTAAAGTTATGAGAAAAATACTTCCGTTTATTTGAAGGTTCGAAAATTCTAGTACGAGGTTCAAAAACCTTTTCAAAAATAAACGAAAAATATTTCCATCTTGCAAATCGTAGGTGACCTCCAACTACATAAGGTATTTACGAACCATTGCTCGAATGTCGGCAAATTTGAAAAATTTCTGCAATTTATTTATTTCAACCTACTTTACACATTAGGCCTTCTAAATTGTTATGAACTTTTTCTAATTTGCAAAGTCACGTGAAAAATATGTTGGTTTATTCGGAGGTTCAAAAATTGGAGAACAATGTTGAAAAACATTTTCAAAATTAGGCGAAAAATATTTTCATCTTGTAAGTCGGCAAAATCAAGCATCCTGGTTCTTTGTATGTGACCTCCACCTATATAAGGTATTTACGAGCCATTGCTCGGAAGTAGAAAAATTGGATAAATGTTTGCACTGTCAAATTTCCGAAAAAAATGTTCGAAATATAAAATGTCTGAAATTATAAAATTGCCGCTGTATATAATTCCCGAATAATAACATTCCCCAAATTATGAAATTGCCGAAATATGAATATTCCGAATTTGAAAATTCCCGAATTCAAACAATTAGAAAAATTGTTTTTTAATAAATATTTCTTTCATAGCATAAAATAATGAAAAATTTGTATCAGAGCAAATATTTTTTTAAGTACAATTTTGT
Organism: Andricus curvator; assembly: GCA_932195095.1. Lineage (NCBI taxonomy): Eukaryota > Metazoa > Arthropoda > Insecta > Hymenoptera > Cynipidae > Andricus > Andricus curvator. The sequence continues at coordinate 241,920 of CAKNYM010052327.1, read as the reverse complement.
TTTAATTGTTGTTTGAATTCAAAATAACAATAATTGTATAAAAATTGTAAATAAAAATAAATTTAAAAACACGTGCTTTTCGAACGAAAAAACAATTCCTCCCTACATTTTCTTCAAACCAAATAACATTTTGCAAACAAAAACTTTGCAGGATACTATTCAGCATTGATTTATCTCAAAGATTCTCTTTTCTTTAATTAACAATTCGATTTCTGAGGACGTTTTCTGTAATTTTGTAAAGTATAATGCACATTTTCAAACAAAAATTATCATCTGGAAATATATATTTTTTCAATTTTATTGTTACTTTAAATTCTAAAAATAATTTAAAAAATACTTCAAACATCAAAGAAAATTTTTAAATAAAAATATTTGATTATTTTACTTTTAATGAACGAATAATATTGAAAAAAATCAATTTTTTTAATTGTTTAAATTCGGGAATTATAATATTCGGAAATTTTCCAACTCGAGATTTTCAAAGGGTCGGGAATTTTATGTTTTGGGATTTTTCAGTGGTGCCTTAATTGCTGAATTTTCAAATTTCCGAATAATAACATTTCCGAATTAATTTATACAATTAAATTTTTTTTAAACAAATTTTTGTTTAAATTTAAAATAAGATTTGAAAAAAAAAAGATTTTCAAAGATTTTTCAAAAAGATTTGAAAATACAATAATGAAATATTTTGATCCAAGAAAAAAAATTGTTTAATCTTCAATGTGATTTTCAAAACTATTGCTTAAATTTAAAGTAACAATAATTTCAAAAAAAACTTTTTCAATGCAAGCTTTTTTTAAATATGAATATTTATTTCAAGTTCAAACAATAATTAAAAAAAATACATCTAATATCAAAAAAATTTGTTGATAAAACTTTTTCATTATTGTATTTTTAATGAACAAATAATATCGATTTTAAAACTATCATTTTTCAGTCGGAAATTTTATTATTCCAACATTTTTAAATTTGGAAGTTTTATAAAATATTCGGAAATTCACTAATTCTGGATTTTTATATTCCACAATTAATTTAGAAACGATTGAAATTCATTGATGAAATAAAATTTATTTAACATGTTTCTTTTAATATAAATTTAAAAAAAAATTTTTTAATTTTTTAAAAATAAGTTCATAAATTTTTGATGTTTTGAATTTTTGTACACGATAGACGTTAAGTATCAGACCACTAACCGGTTGACCTATTAAAAATTAGCCTCGACTTTGAAAGATGATAGCGCCGTACAGAATATAGATAAAAAAATTATCACTTCAAAAAAAGTTACATTTTCTGTTTTAAAATTTAATTTTCAACAAAAAAAAAGAATTTTTAACCTGTGGAATTCAACTAAAAAAACACGAATTAAAAAAAAATAGTTGAACCCTCAACCAAAATGATATTTCAAAGCAGAAGGATAATTTTTTACTCAAGACGATGAATTTTTAACAAAATTCATGAATTTTCCACAAAACGGTTGAATTTTCCTCACAAAACTATGAACTTTTAACAATAAAATTAATTTTCTACCAAGCAGTTAATTTTTCAAATAAATAATTAAATTTTTAACCAAATAGTTGAATTTTTTACCAAAATAGTTGAATTTTCAACAAAATGGTTTAATTTTTAATAAAATAGATGAATAATGAACTAATTTATAACAGAAAAGTTATTTTTCTACTGAGTAGTTAATTTTTCAAGTAAATAGTTAAATTTTTAACTAAATAATTAAGTTTTCTACCAAAATAGTTGAATTTTGAACTAAAAAAAGATATATAAGTTTTAAACCAATAATGAAATTTTGTAAATTTACAGTTTGAAAAATTAATTTTTCACCAAAGAAAATTAATTTTCTAGCAGTTTAATTTTTTACTCAAAAAGACGATTTTTCAACTAATAGAACGATTTTTCTACTAGTTATATTGAACCAAAAAAGACGAATCTTCAACAAAATCGTTGAATTTTCAACCAAATGATGATTTCTCAAAACAGATGATTGAATTTTTACTCAAAAAAGACGAATTTTGGACAAAATACAAGAATTTTCCACAAACCAGATGAATTTTCCAATAGACACTAGGAATTTATAACAAAAAAATCCATTTTTTAGCAAGTGGTTAATTTTTCCAATAAATAGGTAAATTTTCAACCAAATAGTTGAATTTTAAACTAAAACCAGAAAAATATGTTTCAAACCAAAAATGAAATAGCTAAATTTTCAGTTTAAAAAATGAAATTTCATCAGAAAAATTAATTTTCTGCCAGTTTAATTTTTTATTTGAAAAAAACGAATTTTCAAACAAATATATATATATATATATTCTCAACAAAATAGTTAAATTTTTCACCCGACACTACGAATTTTCAACAAAAAAGTTGATTTGCTACCAAACGTAGTTAATTTTTCAAATGAATAGTGACATTTTTAACCAAAAAGATGAATTTTAACAAATCAGATAAATTTTTAACAAAGCAGTTCAACTTTCAATCAAGCTGTTGAATTTTTGTAAGAAAATAGTCTTCTCAGCAAAATAGTTGTATTTTTAAGAAAATAATTGAAAATCCACGTTTGGAAGAGATTGTGAATTTTTGAATAATAACTTCATACCTTTTTGTATATTTTTAAACCTCGTATATGTAATAATTTTAAAATAATAAAAATATTTTCGAAACTTTTTAATAACTGGACGGGATCAGGAAAAAGATTGGAAGATAGTAAAGTCTGCTTTATGATGTATCAAATCCATTTATTTATTTAAATTCTAAAGTACAATTTTCTCAAATTATGGTTATTATTAATACTATGCTATTTTTAAAAACCCCGGCGAAACAGAGGCCTATACATGGATCTATGACAATTTGACACACTAAGGTGGGTTTACAGTCACTGTATGAATTTAATCACATCCAGTGATAACCCTGCGGCTGCATCCGACTTAATTAGAAGTACTCGCATTTGCCTGGACGTTTGGCCAGGGGAGAGGAAAACTGCAGAAAACCATCTCCCAAGTACAGCCGGTTTTCAGACTCACGAGTTTGAAAGTAGTCATTCGATGATCTAGAATCTAGATCGTCGAGCGGACACAATCCTCCTCGGTGTCAAACCTCCTGCACATTAGTTAAACGCAGCGAATAAACAACTCGGTCGTACATCGCAGACGGTCATCCATCCGAGTGCTATCCGCGCTCGAAATGGATTTACATCCGCGACTATTCCCAAGTCGAGATTCGCTGCGCAGCTAATGCCTTCGGTTCAAATTATGGTTATCCATTATAATTAAGTTTAGTTACTAATTTTGTTGCTTTATTGGAATTTGTTTGCCCCATTGTATATTATATACCTTTAGCTTATTTGTAGATAATACTGGAAAACGGTCTGAACCTTGCTTGTCAAGTAATACCTCAATTGGAGTTTTATCATTTCCAATATACAGTTGGCGAATATACAGTTGGCCGTCTATGGCAGCGACGCATTCATTGCCTTTGATTGTTTGTAGTACATCAGTTTTTCCCAGATAACCCTTTAGAGCTTGATAATTTGCGCCTGCATCGAATCGAAGATCAACATCATTAGGAAGACTAACAGTTGTTTTGTGAAGGACTAATTCATCGAATAACGGTGCAGGTTTAGCTGGAGGTTTAGCTTTAGCTGAACTTAATTCTGTAAGCAAAAAGAGAAATAAATTAATATAGTTGACCAAAAATCAAACTTTAGAGAACGGCATCAAGATTTATGGCTTGATGTCTCTGTTTATCAAATTCAGCAAAGAATATTTGAAATCATAAACTCGAAGAAAGTCAAATTGTGTAACAGAATTGTGCGAAAAGCCTTAAGGGGATCAAAACGACTCGGGTTTTCGTCACATACATAATACGTCTACGAGGATGTATTGTTTAATGTGGCATTTCAACCACATAATCTAAAGGCAATTTCAATCGTGTTAGCAAAGGGATTTTTTCGAAAAATGTTCTTATTGCTGTTTTTTTTGCAATCATAAATTGAGCGTCTTTTTGCGCCTGTAAAATAAAACGCGCCAGCTAACACTGTATGCCGGGGTGCAGACACTCGGTGTCTTTAGTTTCAGGCGCCATTCAGTCATAATATATGTATACCATTAAGCCATTTCCCTTTCGGGGTAGGCGTGACACTACCCGATTCGGGTAGTGTTTCTAGGTTGATAACTTGTAGTAAATAACTACAAGTGTGGGCTCACCACACCCACGATGTGCCAACAGCACTCAGTTTTCTCGAATGGTCACCCATCCAAGTGCTAACCGCGCCCAACGCTGCTTAACTTCAGTGATCTGACGAGAACTGGTTTTTTCAG
>CAKNYM010052327.1:198039-231613 GCA_932195095.1 Andricus curvator | reverse complement strand
TACTAACCATTGCTCGAAAGTGGAGCAATTAGAAAAACTTCCGCAATTCATCTATTTTGGCCTACTTTATACATCAGGCCTTATGAATTCTTTAAACTTTTTCTAATTTGTAAAGTCATAAGGAAAATATTTTCGTTTAATTGAAGACGTAGACATTTGAGAACAAGGCTGAAAAACATTTTTAGAAATGAGCGAAAAATATTGTCAGCATGTAAATCGGCTACATCAGCCATTCTTGTTCCGGATTTGTATCTCTACCTACACAAGATATTTACGAACCATTGCTCGAATGTCGAAAATTTGGAAAAATTTCCGCAATTCATCTATTTTAACATACTCTACACATTAGGCCTTCTAAATTGTTATGAACTTCTTCTAAATTGTAAAGTCACGAGAAAAATATTTTCGTTTATTCGGAGGTTCAAAAATTTTTAGAGCAATGTTAAAAAAATTTTCAAAAGTAGGCGAAAAATATTTTCATCTTTTCAATCGGCAGAATCATGCATCCTGGTTCCTGGTATGTGACCTCCACCTTCATAAGGTATTTACGAACCATTGCTCGGAAGTACAAAAATTAGATAAATGTTTACAATTCATCTATTTAGCTTACTTTATTTACGAAACTAATAATCCGATTAATAAACTCAAAAAATTGAAAATTAAAAACAAATTCCAGTCTTCGTGTTTTTTACAACTATATAAACAGAAACATATTTTTAAATAGTCTTTTAATTGAAAAACTTAAAAATGAATAAATAGAAAAAAAAATTGAATTAGTTAACTATGCAAACATAAACAAATCACACCTGGCTCGTTTTCGTAAGATTTCAAAAAAAAAAAATTCGAAATATAAAATTGCCGAAATTATAAAATTGCCGCTGTATAATTCCCGAATAATAAAATTCCCAAAATTACAAAATTTCCGTACTATGAATATTCCGAATTTGAAAATTACCGAATTATAAAATTCTCGACAGTTTATAATGTTACCGAATTTGAAAATTCCCGAATTCAAACAATTCAAAAAATTGTTTTTTTATAAATTTTATTAATTTTGATAACATATAATAATCAACAAAATTTATCAAAGCAAATATTTTTGTAATGTTTACATTTTTTTTAAATTGTTGTTTGAATTCAAAATAACAAGAATTGTATAAAAATTGTAAATAAAAATAAATTTAAAAACACGTGCGATTCAAACGAAAAAAACAATTCCTCCCTACATTTTCTCCGAACCAAATAACATTTTCCAAACAAACTTTGCAGGATACAATTCAGCACTGATTTATCTCAAAAATTCTGTTTTTTTTTTTAAATTAACAATTCGATTTGTGAGAAAGTTTTATTTTTATTTTTTAAAGTACTATGCACATTTTCAAACAAAAATTTTTATCTGGAAATATAGATTTTTTCAATTTTATTGTTACTTTAAATTCCAAAAATAATTTTAAAAATACTTTAAACATCGAATAAATTTTTTTAAATAAAAATATTTGATTATTTCATTCTTAATAAACAAATAGTATCGATTAAAAATCAATTTTTTAAATTGTTTAAATTCGCGAATTGTATTATTCGGAAATTTTTCAACTCGAGATTTTCAAAGGGTCCTTTAATTACCGAATTTTCAAATTTCCGACTGTTTATAATATTAACGAATTTGAAGATTGCCGAATGATAAAATATCTGATACTGCAGAATCCCTAACATTATAAAATTTCTGAATTTAATTTAAACAAATACATTTTTTTTAACCAATCATTGTTTAAATTAAAAATAAAAATAAGCAAAAAAAAATATTTCTCAATGAAAGAGAACAATACCAGAACAAGATTTTTATTACCAGGACAATGATGACTGTAAAATTCCCGAAAAAGCAAATATTCTAAATAGAAAATTAAAAATGAGTTTTTATTCAATATTATTCATCTATTGAAATTACAATAATGAAAGATTTTGATCAAAGGAAAATTTTTTTCAATGTTCAATCTAATTTTAAAAACTATTGTTTAAATTTAAAATGACAATAATTTCAAAAAAAAAAAAAAAACATTTTCAATGCAAGCTTTTTTTAAATATGTATAGTTGTTTCAAGTTCAAACAATAATTTTAAAAAAATGCGTCGAACATCAAACAATTTTTGTTGATCAAACTTGTTCATTATTGTATTTTTAATGAATAAATATGATTGATTTAAAGAATTTTAAATTTTTCGAATTCGATGATTTTCTAGTGTCGCAAATTTTGCAGTATCGGTTTTTTTATAATTTGACAATTTTCTACTGGCAATTTTATAATTTCGGGAATTTTCTATTTTGAATATTTTTTTTTCGGGATTTTCACAGTGTCGGGATATTTATTTTTCGGAATTTTCCATTCGTTCCAAATCCTTTTCTTTCAATTTTTGTTATTTCAAATTTAAACAATAATTATAAAATATACATTAAATTTTGTTTAACTTCTTCTATCAAAATATTTCATTATTGTATTTTTAATAAATAAATTATATTGATTATAAAACAATTGTTCAATTGTTTAAATTTGGAAATTTTACAAATGTTATTATTCCAACATTCTTAAATTCGGAAATTTTATAAAATTTTTGGAAATTTTCTAATTCTGGATTTTTATATTCAACAATTACTTTAGAATCAATTATAATTCATTATTAAAATCAAATTTATTAAACATATTACTTTCGATATACAAAAAAAATTCTTTTCAATTTTTTAAAAATAAGTTCATAAATTTTTTGTGTTCTGGAATTTTGTACATGATAGACGGTGAGTCTCAGACCACTAACCGGGTGACCTATTAAAAATTAGCCTTGATTTTGAAAGGTGATAGCGCTGTACAGAATATAGATAAAACAAAAAAATTTATTATTTCAAAAAACTTTCAATATTTTTTATTGCTATATAGCTCAAAAAGATATAAATTTTTGTCCGGCAGGACGAATTTTTTAACAAAATAGTTGAATATTCAACGAAAAATATAAGTTTCAAACCAATAATGGAATAGTTACATTTTCTGTTTAAAAAGTTAATTTTCAACAAACAAAGAAATGAATTTCTTACCTCTGGAATTGAGCTGAAAAACACGAATTAAAAAAAAAAAGTTGAATCCTCAACCAAAATGATATTTCAAAACAGAAGAATAATTTTTGACTCAAAAAGACGAATTTTTGACAAAATCCATGAATTTAAATAAATAATTATTAATAATAATTAAATAATAATAATAATTACATTTTCAACCAAATAGTTTAATACAATAGTAGTTTAATAGTAGTTTAATAAAATAATTGTTTAATAACAAAATAGTTTAATTTTCAATAAAATAGATGAATATTCAACTAAAACTCTAAGTTTCCGACCAAAAATTGAATAGTTACATTTTCGTTCAAAAAAAACTAATTTTCAAAATAAAAAGAAAATGAATTTTTAACTAAATAATTAAGTTTTCTACCAAAATAGTTGAATTTTGAACTGAAATAAGAAATATAAGTTTTAAACCAAAAATGAAATTTGTAAATTTTCAGTTTGAAAAATTAATTTTCCACCAAAGAAAATTAATTTTCCACCAGTTTAATTTTTTACTCAAAAAGACTATTTTCCAAGAAAAATAACGATTTTTCTACCAGTTGAATTGAATCAAAAAAGACGAATCTTCAAGAAAATAGTTCAATTTTCAACCAAAATGATGATTTCTCAAAACAGAAGATTACATTTTTTCTCAAAAAAAAAAAAAAACAATTTTCAATAAAATACCAGAATTTTCCACAAACCAGTTCAATTTTCCAACCGACACTGCGAATTTATAACAAAAAAGTTAATTTTCTACCAAGTGGTTAATTTGGCAAATAAATAGGTAAATTTTCAACCAAATAGTTGAATTTTGAACTAAAAAAGAAAAATGTGTTTAAAAAAAAAAAAAAAAAAAAGCTAAATTTTCAATTAAAAAAATTAATTTTTAACAGAAAAGTAAATTTTCTGTCTGTTTAATTTTTCACTTAAAAATACGAATTTTCAAACAAATATATGAATTCTCCACAAAATAGTTAAATTTTTCACCCGGCACTATGAATTTTCAAAAAAAAGTTAGTCTTCTACCAAAAGTAGTTTATTTTTAAAATGAATAGTAAAATTTGGGACCAAAATAGTTGAATATCCAACCAAGTAATGAATTTTTAACTGAAATAATGAATATCCACAAAAAAATTGATTTTCAACAAAGTAGTTTAACTTTCAATCAGGTAAGGTAAGTGTCCCAGTAATTCTCACGGTCCCAGTAATCGCGAAAGTTGGTTATAATTTGAATATATTGTTAAAAGTAACATTTAATGATAAAACCCACATATTTTTAGCATTTTATAATATCAAATAAAAATTACATCCATCCACATTAAATAAAAAGCAAGAAAATTGGCATCACGATGACTGGGACTAAGGTGACGATTACTGGGACGTTTACCCTAGCTGAATATTAAGAGAAAAAATATAAATTCTGAATAAAAAGTCTAATTGATGATATGTTAACCAAAAAAGATGAGGTTCATATAAATCAAAAAACAACTGAATGCAATCAAAAAATACGAATTTTCAATAAAATAGTGAAATTTTCAACCAAAGAGATGAATTTTAACCAATGAGATACATTTTTAACAAAGCAGTTCAATTTTCAATCAAGCTGTTGAATTTTTGAAAAGAAAAAAATGACTTCTTAGCAAAATAGTTGTATTTTTAAGAAAATAATCGAAACTTCACGTTTGGAAGAGACTGAGAATTTTTAAAATACCTGATACATTTTTGTATATTTTTAAACCTCGTATATGTAATAATTTTAAAATAATAAAAATATTTTCGAAAATTTTTAATAACTGGAGGGGACCAGGAAAAAGATTGGAAGACAGTAAAGTCTGTTTTATGATGTATCAAATCCATTTATTTTTTGATTCTAAAGTACAATTTTCTTAAATTACGAAACAGAGGCCTATACACGGATCTATGACAATTTGATTTCACTAAGGTGGGCTTGGAGTCACTGTATGAATTTAATCAGATCCAGTGATAACTCCGCGGCTGCATCCGACTTAATTAGAAGTACTCGCATTTGCCTGGACGTTTGCCCAGGGGAGAGGAAAACTGCAGAAAACCATCTCCCAAGTACAGCCGGTTTTCAGACTCTCGAGTTTGAAAGTAGCCATTCGATGATCTGGAATCTAGATGATCGAGTGCAGTTGCACCGACCAAGCTTCGGCGGCGTGGCGTCGCTTATACGTGAGTGGCGCGGCCTATCCAGCGGCTTGGAGGTAGAGGGGATACATAGGAGTGAGCGAGCTAGCATCGTCGGTCTTTTTTCAATCTCTGTATCCCCTCCACCTGTAAGCCACTGGATAGGCCGCGCTACTCACGTATAAGCGACGCCACGCCGCCTAAGCTCGGTCGGTGGAACTGCACTCATCGAGCGGACACAATCCTCCTCGGCGTCAAACCTCCCGCACATTAGTTAAACGCAGCGAATAAAAAAACTCGGTCGTACATCGCAGACGGTCACCCATCCGAGTGTTATCCGCGCTCGAAATGGATTAACATCGGGGACTCTTTCCGTGTCGAGATTCGCTGCGCAGCTAATGCCTTTGGTTAAAATCATGGTTATTTATTATAATTTAGTTTAGTTATTAAGTTTATTTACTATAATAAGGTTTAAATTATATTAGGCTGGAATTTGTTGGTCCCATTGTATAGCAAATTGTTTGTCCTTATCTTTAGATAGTACAACAAAACGGGCTGCACCGTGCTTGTCAGGGAATACCTCCATAACTGAAGCTCTATTCCTTCCTATATAAAATTGACGAATAAACCTCTGGTCTATGGCAGCGACGCATTCATTGCCTTGTTTTGTTTGTAGTACATCAGTTTGTCCCGTATAACCCTTTAGAGTGCTATAAGCGAGGACTGTTTCAAATCGAAGATCCGTATCAGAAGGAAGACTAACAGTTGCTTTATGAAGGAGTGTTGCATTGAATAACGGTCCAGTTGGAGGTGGAGGTAAACCAGGCGCTTGTGTAGAACTGAATTCTGGAAGCAAAAAGAGAAATAGATGAATTTTGTATAGTTGACCAAGAATCGAACTTTAGAAAACGGCATCAAGATTCATGGCTAAATGTCTCTGTTTATCAAATTCAGCAAAGAATCTTTAAAAGCATACACTCGAAGAAAGTCAAATTGTGTAACAGAATCATATCCTATATTAAAAAGCGCATGGCGCCATTTTCGATTATTTCTCGAAATAACTCGAAACAATTTGAAACTATTGTTGTCCGGAAACTCGTATTTATGATTGGTTGGAGCTGTCGTTCCTTTTTTCCGTTTAAAATAAAAAGTCTGCGAACTTCAGGTTTATGAGAAATGTAAGGTTATCTAAATAATATATATATTCAATAATAATAATCGATGTATTTTTGAAGATTTCAAAAATGAAGATTTTTAAGAATTTTAAAAGGTTTCAAGATAATAAAAAAATTCTTAAAATTGCTGGGAAAATCTGAACTGATTTTTTATTTTTAAAATAAATTTTAAGAGATAATTGACAAAGATTTCAAAAGATTTTAAATTATTTTCTAAAATTTCTAAAAAGGATGGGAAAGATTTTCAAGCAAAATCTTTTAATTAGCAAGATTAAAAAGATTTATAAAAAATGCGAGTAAGTTTAAGACATTTTGCAATTTTTTAAATACTCAAAATTAATTTAAAAGTTGAAAATATTTCAAAAGTTAAAAAAAATGTACATTTTTGAATATTTGGAAAAAAATTTGAAGCTTCTTAAGGATTTTCAAAGAATTCACTATAATGAAAAAATTTTCTTAGAATTCATGGGAAAATTTGCACCGATTTTTTATTTTAAAAAAGTAATTTTGAGAGAACATTTAAAAACATTTTAAAAGATGACAACAGATTTTAAAAGATTACAAAAGATTTCTAAAATCTTCATAACAGGTTCAGGAAAACTTTAAAGCAATTTTTGTAATTTTTAAGAATTTTCAGAAAATTGTTGGAAAAATTCGATTAATTTTGAAAGATATTTAAAAGTTTTAAAAGTTTTGTAAATAGTTGAGAAAGTAATTTGAAATTTTAAAATATTTCAAAATGTACATTTTTGAAAATTTAGAAAAAAAATTCGAATCTTTTTAAGAAGCCTTTTAGGCTTCAAGAAAATAAAAAACTTCCTTACAATTCCTAGGAAAATTTAAACTGAATTTTTATTCTGAAAATAAATTTAAAGAGAAAATTGACAAAGATTTCAAAAGATTTGAAATTATTTTCTAAAATTTCGAAAAAGAATGGCAAAGCTTTTTAAGCAAAATCTTTCGATTAGCAAGATAAAAAAATTTTATAACAAATTTGAAAAAAATTTCAAAAGATTTCACGATAATAAAAAATATTTCTCATAATTCATAAGATAATTCAAACTGAATCTCTATTTAAAAAAATTAATTTTAAGATAATATTCAAAAATATCTTTAACATTTCAAAAGATTTCTAAAATCGTCAAAAAAGAATCTGAAAGATTTGAAGGCAATTTTGTTAATTTTTCAGAATTTCAAGAAAAATTTTGGAAGAAATCGAAGAATTTTAAAAGATATTTAGAAGGTTTAAAAGTTTTAAAAATGGTGAAAAAAACGATTTTAAGTTGGAAAAGATTTCCAAAAATGTACAAAAAAATGTAAATATTGGAAGATTTCGAAAAAAGTTTTGAAGCTTTTTAAGAAATTTAAAAGGCTTCAAGAAAATAAAAAAAAACTTTCTTAAAATTCCTGAGAAAATTTAAACTGAATTTTTATTCTTTAATACAAAATATTTCTAATAATTCATGGGATAATTTAAACTGATTTATTATTTTGAAAAATTAATTTTGAGATAATATTTAAACAAAATTTCAACATTTCAAAAGATTTACAAAATTGTCAAAACAGAATCTGGAAAATGGTTCAAAATGATTTTAAGTTAGGAAAGATTTCCAAAAATTTTAAACAAAATGTAAATTGAAGATTTCAAAAAAAAATTCCAAATCTTTTGAAGAATTTTGAGAGGTTTCAAGAAAATAATTTAATCACTTTTTATTTTGAAAAATTAATTTTAAAAGAAAATTTGAATAAGTTTAAAAATATTTCTACAGATTTCGAAAATATCTGGAAGATTTAAGGGCAATTTTTTTAACTTTGAATGATTTTTCAAAATTTTAGGAATATTTCGATGTAATTTAAAAGATGTTATATATATTTATATCTTCAAAACTTCTAAAAGTCCTAAATATCTTTCAAACTGACTCAAATTTCTCCTAAAATTCTTAAAAATTCTGAAAAATAAAAAACTATACTTTTTCGACATATCTGGAATAAATGAAGAAATAAACTTGAAAAGGTAATATTTGGTAGAGATTTTTATTTTGTATTTTAAATTATTTTATCCCCCAAAAGTAATAATTTGGGTGATTTTTTTTCTTTCATGACTGAAAAATCTTTTTTAAGATTCACTTTTCTTCACTAAAAATTAAAAATTCATATTTTCATGTTAAAAAATTGAACTGTTTTGTAGAAAATTTGACTCTTTTTTTTTAAACTTAGTCTTTTTTAGTTTAAAATTCAACTGGTAAAAATTAATTTTTTTGTTGGGGATTAAGCTATTTCGTTGAAAATTTGTTATTTTTCATGAATTAAACTATTTTTTATTCAAAATTAAAATCTTTTTTCGTTGAAATATCATTTATGTTATCTAAATAATATATTCAATAATTTAATAATAATAATCAATGGAACAAAGGTCTTCAACACTTTCAAACGCAAAATTTAATTTTTTCCGTTTATGAAATATAAAATAGAATACAAGCGTCTGTTAATTGCTAAAGTTTTCCTAATTTTTTAATTACAATTATTTTAAACAGAAAAATTTGTTAAATTTATTTCAAATTTTTCATTCAAGGTTTTGATAAAAAAATGTTGTATTTTTGATCCACAAAATTAAGCAGCTCTTTCGATAGTTCTAAAAATATGCATTCGCGCGCGTAGCGCGCTTTTGCTACTTGTCCTATATTAAAAAGCGCATGGCGCCATTTTCGATTATTTCTCGAAATAACTCGAAACAATTTGAAACTATTGTTGTCCGGAAACTCGTATTTATGATTGGCTGGAGCTGTCGTTCCTTTTTCTCGTTTGAAATAACAAGTTTGTAAACTTCAGGCTTATGAGAAATGTAAGATTATCTAAATAATATATTCAACAATAATAATAATAATCAATGTAAGACAGGTGTTCAGAATTTTGATATACAAAATGTAATTTGTAGATTTTTGAAGATTTCAAAAATGAAAAAGTTTTTTAAGAATTTTAAAAGGTTTCGAGATACTAAACAAATTTCTTATAATTCTTGGGAAAATCTAAACCGATTTATTATTTCGAAATTAAATTTAATAGAAAATTGACAGAGATTTCAAAAGATTTCAAATCTTTCTAAAATTTCGAAAAAGAATGGGAACGATTTTCAAGCAAAATCTTTCAGTTAGCAAGATTACAAAGATTTATAAAAAATACGAGTAAGTTTAAGTTTAAGACATTTCGAAAATTTAAAAAGATTCAAATTAATTTAAAAGTTGGAAATATTTCAAAAGTTTTGAAAAATGTACATTTTTGAATATTAGGAAAAAAATTTGTGAAGCTTCTTAAGGATTTTGAAGGGATTCACGATAACAAAAAAATTTTCTTAGAATTCATGGGAAAAATTGAACTGATGTTTTATTTGGAAAAATTAATTTTATGAGAATATTTAAAAACATTTTAAAATACGACAAAAAATTTTAAAAGATTTCAAAAGATTTTTAAGAAGTTTAAAAGGCTTCAAGAAAATGAAAAAACTTTATTCAAATTCCTGGGAAAATTTAAACTTATTTTTTGTTTTGAAAATAAATTTTAAGACCAAATTGACAAAGATTTCAAAAGATTTTAAATTACTTTCTATAATTCCGAAGAAGAATTTAATTTTAAGATAATTTTCAAAAAAAATATTTAACATTTCAAAACATTTTCAAAATATTGTCAAAACAAAATCTGGAAGATTTGAAGGCAAGTTTTTTAATTTTGCAGAATTGGAAGACAAAAAAGGAATTCGAAGAATTTAAAAAGATATTTAGAAGGTTCAAAAGTTTTTAAAATGGTTAAAAAATGATTTTAAGTTTGAAAAGATTTACACAAATTTTGAACAAAATGTAAATTCTTACAGATTTCGAAAAAATTTTTGAAGTCTTTGAAGAAGTTTAAAAGGCTTTAAGAAAATAAAAAAAACTTTCTTAAAATTCCTGGGAAAATTTAAACTGAATTTTTATTTGAAAAATAAATTTGAAGAGAAATTTGACAAAGATTTCAAAATTTTAAAATTATTTTCGAAAATTTCAAAAAATCTTTCATTAGCAAGATTAAAAAAATTGTTTGAAAATTTCAAAGGGTTTTATAATAATACAAAATATTTCTCATAATTCATGGAATAATTTAAACAGATTGTTTATTTTGAAAAATTAATTATAAGATAATATTTAAACAAAATTTTAACATTTCAAAAGATTTCCAAAATTGTCAAAACAGAATCTGGAAGATTTGAAGGTAAGTTTTTTAATTTTTCAGAATTTCAAGAAAAATTTTTGAAGAATTTCAAAGGATATTTAGAAGGCTTAAAAGTTTTGAAAATGGTTGACAAAATGATTTTCAATTTTGAAAGTTTGCCAAAAATTGTAAACAAAATATAAATAAAAGATTTGCAAAAGAAGTTATAATCTTTTTAAGAAGTTTGAGAGGTTTAAAGAAAATAAAAAAATTTCTTGAGATTCCTGGGAAAAATTTATATTACTTTTTATTTTGAAAAATTAATTTTAAAAGAAAATTTTTTTGAAAGTTGCGAAATATTTTCAAATATTATTATAATTTCAAAATATTTCTACAGATTTCGAAAATATCTGGAAGATTCAAGGCCAATTTTTTTAATTTTGAATGATTTTTCAAAATTTTAGGAATATTTCGAGTCAATTTAAAAGATAAAAAATTTTAACGCTTCTAAAAGATTTTGAAAGGTTTCATGATAAAGAAATTTCTTGAAATTCCTGGGAAAATATCAACTGATCGTTTATTTAGAAAAATAAATTTAAAGAGAAAACTGAAATCGATTTCACAAGATTTTAAATTATTTACTAAAATTTCGAAAAAGAATATGGACGATTTTAAAGCCAATTTTTTTTAATTAGCATGATTACGAAGTTTTATAAAAAAATTTGATCAAGTTTAACAGACATTTAGAAGTCAAAAAAAAAGTCAAAATTAACTTAAAACTTAAAAAGATTTTTGAAAGGTTAAAAATATTTACATTTTTGAATATTTGTAAATAAAATTGTTGCAGCTTCTGAAGCATTTAGACAGGTTTCACGATAATAAAAAATATTTTTGAAAATTCACGGGATAATTTAAACTTATTTTTTATTTCGAAAAATTAATTTTAAGGGAATATTCAAAAAGACTTTCAATTATTTCAAAAGATTTCCAAAATTGTCAAAACAGAATCTGGAAGATTTGAAACCATTTTTTTCTACTTTTCAGAATTTTAAGAAAAATGTTGGAAAAATTAAAATAATTTTCAAAGATATTTAGACGGTTTTAATGTTTTAGAAATGATTTTAAAAAAATGTGAAATTTGAACAGATTTACAAAAGATTTTAAATTATTTTCTAAAATTTCGAAAAAGAATGGGAAAGATTTTCAAGCAAAATCTTTCAATTGGCAAAAATTACAAAGATTTATAAAAAATTCGATCAGGTTTAAGAGACACTTAGAAGTTTAAAAAATATTCAAAATTAATTTAAAACTTGAAAATATTTCAAAAATGTAAGTTTTAAAAAAACGTACATACTTGAATATTTGGACATAAAAATTTTGAAAAAGATTTTGAAAGGTTTTACGATAATGAAAAAAATGTCTCAAAATTCCTGGGACAATTTGAAGTAATTTTTTATTTTCAAACATTAATTTTAAGGGAAAATTGACGAATATTTTTAAAATTTTTTATTTATTTCCTAAAATTTCGAAAAAGAATGTAGATGATTTTAAAGAAAAAATGTTGAATTAGCAAGATTACAAAGTTTTATTAAAATTTGAAACAAACAGATTTTGAAATATTTCTCAAATTCATGGGATAATTTAAACTGATTTTTTAGTTTGCAAAATTAAAATTAAGAGAATGTTTGAATAGAATTAAAAACATTTTAAAAGATTCCCAACATTTATTGTCAAAACAGAATCTGGAAGATTTAAAGGCAAGTTTTTTAATTTTTCAGAATTTCAAGAAAAATTTAGGAGAAAATCGAAGAATTTAAAAAGATATTTTTTGAAGGTTTGAAAGTTTCGAAAATGTTTAAAAAATGATTTCAAGTTTGAAAAGAATTCCCAAAATTTCAAACAAAATGTAAATTTTTGATGACTCCGAAAAAAATTTCAGATTATTTTAAGAAGTTTGAAAGGCTTCTAGAAAATGAAAAAATTTCTTGAGATTCCTGGGAAAATTTTTAATGGTTTTTTATTTTGAAAAACTAATTTTTAAAGAAAACTTGAAAAGGTATCAAAATGTTCCAAAATATTTCTACAAATTTCGAAAATATTTGGAAGATTTAAGTGTAATTTTTTTAATTTTGAAAGATTTTTCAAAATTTTAGAAATAGTTTGAGTCAGTTTGAGAGATATTTATTTTTCAAACTTTTATATCTTTTAAACTGACTCAAATTTTTCCTAACATTTTTCAAAATCCTGAAAAATAAAAAATTATGCTTTTTTGTCATATCTGAAATCTTAAAAAAAAATTTAATTTGCTCAAGAATTTTAGGAAAATTATATATTTATTTAACTTTAAAAATAAATAAACAAATAAACTTAAAAAATAAATGTTTATTTGAAATTTTTATTTTGTATTCTAAATTATTTATCCCATAAATAATAATTTGGGTGTATTTTTTTTCTTTCATGGCTGAAAAATCTTTCTTAGTGAAGAATTGAACTATGTATTTGGTTGAAAATTTGTCTTTTTGGTTTGAAAGTTAATACGTTTTTGTTGAGAATTCCACTATTTCCTTGAAAATTTGTTTTCCGGTTAAAAATGCAACTGATTGAAAATTAATCTTTTTTTAATCGAGGATTCCACTACTTTGTTGAAAATTCATTTTTTCTATTATTAAAGATTCATCATTTTATTTAAAAATTTATCTCTTCGGTTGACAATGTCACTATTTCGTTGAAAATTCGTCTCTTTTGGTATAAAATTCATCTATCTCGTTAAAAATTCATATTTTCGTGTTAAAAAATTGTACTTCTTTGTAGAAAATTCATCTCTTTTTGAAAAAAATTAATCTTTTTTGGTTTAAAATGCAACTGGTAAAATTTTTTTTGTTTTTTTGCTTCAGGATGCAGCTATTTTGTTAAAAATTTGTCTTTTTTTATGAATTCAACTACTTCTTATTTAAAATTCAAATCTGTTTTTGTTGAAATATCATTCATGTTTTCTAAATAATATATTCAATACTTTAATCATAATAATAATCAATGGAACAAAGGTCTTCAACACTTTGAAATACAAAATTGAATGTTTTCCGTTGAAGAAATATAACTTAGAATCCAAGTATCTGTTAATTGCTAATGTTTTCATAATTTTTTAGTTACAAATATTTTAAACACATTACAATTTTTAACAGATCAGAAAAATTTGTGAAATTTATTAAAAAAGTTTGATTCAAGTTTTTGATTTAAAATGTTTTCATTGTTGATCCACAAAGTTAAACAAATAAACACATCTTTCGAGATATCCACGAATATGCATGCGCGCGCGTAGCGCGCTTTTGCTACTTGTCCTATATTAAAAAGCGCATGGCGCCATTTTCGATTATTTCTCGAAATAACTCGAAACAATTTGAAACTATTGTTGTCCGGAAACTCGTATTTATGATTGGTTGGAGCTGTCGTTCCTTTTTCTCGTTTAAAATAAAAAGTCTGTAAACTTCAGGCTTATGAGAAATGTAAGGTTATCTAAATAATATATTCAATAATAATAATAATACACGTAAGACAGGTGTCCAGCATGTTGATATACAAAATGTAATTTGTAGACTTTTGAAGATTTCAAAAATAAAAAAACTTTTTAAGAATTTTAAAAGGTTTCAAGATAATAATCAAATTTCTTAAAGTTCCTGGGAAAATGTCAACTGATTTTTGAGTTTTAAAATAAATTTTAAGAGAAAATTGACAAAGATTTCAAAAGATTTTAAATCATTTTCTAAAATTTCGAAAAAGAATGGGAACGTTTTTGTAGCAAAATCTTTCAATTAGCAAGATTACAAAGATTTATAAAAATTACGAGTAGGTTTAAGTTTAAGACATTCACGATAATAAAAAAATTTTCTTAGAATTCGTGGGAAAATTTGAACTGATTTTTGATTTGGAAAAAATAATTTTATGAGAATATTTAAAAACATTTCAAAATATGACAAAAAATGTTAAAAGATTACAAAAGACTTCTGAAATCGTCGTAACAGACTCTGGAAGATTTAAAGGGAATTTTCGTAATTTTTCAGAATTTTAAGAAAATTTTTCGAAATAGAAAAAAAATGATTTGAAATTTGACAATATTTCAAAAAATCTAAAACAAAATGTAAATTTTTGAGATTTCGAAAAAAATTTCAAAGGTTTTAAAGAATTTTAAAAGGCTTCAAGAAAATGAAAAAACTTTATTAAAATTCCTGGGAAAAAAACTGAATTTTTATTTTTTAAATAAATTTTGAGAGAACATTGACAAAGATTTCCAAATTCTTAAAATTATTTTCGAAAATTTCAAAAAATCTTTCCATTAGCAAGATTAACATTTTTTTTTTAAATGTCAAAAGGTTTCACAATAATACAAAATATTTTTCATAATTCATGGGATAATTTAAACTGATTTTTTTATTCTGAAAAATTAATTTTAAGATAATATTTAAACCAAATTTTAACATTTCAAAACATTTCCAAAATTGTCAAAACAAAATCTGGAAGATTTAAAGGCAAGTTTTTAAAATTTTCAGAATTTCAAGAAAAATTTTGGAAGAATTTTAAAAGATATTTAGAAGGTTTGAAAGTGGTTGAAAAATGATTTTCAATTTTGAAAGTTTTCCAAAAATTGTACACAAAATATAA
Organism: Andricus curvator; assembly: GCA_932195095.1. Classification (NCBI taxonomy): domain Eukaryota; kingdom Metazoa; phylum Arthropoda; class Insecta; order Hymenoptera; family Cynipidae; genus Andricus; species Andricus curvator. The sequence continues at coordinate 216,363 of CAKNYM010052327.1, read as the reverse complement.
ATGGAAAATTTCCAAACAATTTTTAATCTTTTTAAGAAGTTTGAGATTTTTAAAGAAAATAAAAAAATTTCTCGAGATTCCTGGGAACAATTTTTATTACTGTTTATTTTGAAAAATTAATTTTAAAATAAAATTTGAAAAAGTTTCGAAATATTCCCAAGTATTATGATAATTTCAAAATATTTCTAAAGATTTTGAAAATATCTGGAAGATTAAAGGGCAATTTTTTTAATTTTGAATGATTTTTCAAAATTTTAGGAATATTTCGAGACAATTTTTTCTAAAATTTTGCAAAATCCTGAAAAAGAAAAAAATTATACTTTTTCGACATATCTGAAATCGTAAAAAAATTAATTTTCTCAAGAATGTAAACTAATTTTTTATGTTGAACATTTTAAAGAGATTTATAAAAAATGCGAGTAAGTTTATGACATTTCGAAATTTTAAAAAGATTCAGAATTATTTTAAAAGTTGAAAATATTTCAAAATTTAAAAAAAATGTACGTTTTTGAATATTTGAAAAAAAAATTGTAGCTTCTTAAGGATTTTGAAAGCATTCACGATAATAAAAAGTGTTTCTTAAAATTCACGGGAAAATTTGAACTGATTCTTTGTTTTGAATAAATAAGTTTAAGACAATATTTGAAAACATTTTAAAAGATGCCAAAATATTTTAAAAGATTTCTAAATTCGTCATAACAGATTCTGGAAGACTTTAAGGCAATTTTTGTAATTTTTCAAAATTTTAAGAAAATTTTTGGAAAAATTCGAATTACTTTAAAAGATAAGATAATTTCAAAATATTTCAAACAATTAAAAAAAATGTAAATTTTTTAGGATTCCGAAAAAAATGTCGAAGCTTTTTAAGAAGTTTAAAAGGCTTCAAGGAAATAAAGAAAAATTCTTTCTTTAAATACCTGGGAAAATTTAAACTGATTTTTTATTTTGAAAATAAATTTAAAGAGAAATTTCACAAAGATTTCAAATGATTTTAAATTATTTTCTAAAGTTTCGAAAAAGAATGGGAAAGATTTTTAAGCAAAATCTTTCCATTAGTAAGATTGCAAAATTTTATACAAAATTTGAAAAAAAATTTAAAAGGTTTCACGATAATAAAAAATATATCTCACAAATCATGGGATAATTTAAACTGACTTTTCATTTTGATAGATTAATATTGAGATAATATTTTTTTTTAAATGTCAACGTTTCAAAAGATTTCCAAAATTATCAAAACAGAATCTGGAAGATTTGAAGGCAAGTTTTTTAATTTTTCAGATTTTCAAGAAAAATTTTGGAAGAATTCGAAGAATTTTAAAAGATATTTAAAAGGTTCCAAAGTTTTGAAAATGGTTAAAAAATGATTTTAAGTTTGAAAAGATTTTCGAAGATTTTAAACAAAATGTAAATTTATGAAGATTTCGCAAAAAATTTCGAAGCTTTTTAGGAAGTTTGAGAGGTTTCAAGAAAATAAAAAAATTTCTTGAGATTCTTGGGAAAATTTTTAATGACTTTTTATTTTGAAAAATTAATTTTTAAAGAAAATTTGAAAAAGTTTCAAAATATTTCAAATTATTATTATAATTTCAAAATATTTCTACAAGTTTCGAAAATATCAGGAAGATTTGAGGGCATTTTTTTAAATTTTGAAAGATCTTTCAAAATTTTAAGAATAGTTCGAGTCAGTTTAAGAGATTTATCTTCCAAACTTCTCAAAGTCCTAAATGTTTTACAAACTGACTCGAACTTTTCCTACAATTTTTCAAAATCCTGAAAAATAAAAAATTATACTTTTTCGAAACATCTGAAGGCTTCAAAATAAATTTTGAATTTTCTCAAGCATCGTAGGAAAATTATATATTTATTCAACTTTAAAAGCAAATGAATAAATAAACTCAAAAAATAAATGTTCGAGATTTTTATGTTATATTTTAAATTATTTATCCCCCAAAAATAATAATTTGGGTAAATTTTTTTTTCTTTCATGACTGAAAAATCTTTTTTGAGATAAAATTTGAACTACTTGGTTGCAGATTCGTCTTTTTGGATTGAAAATTAATCTGTTGTTGTTGAGGAGTCCACCATTTTGTTCAAAATTTGTGTTTCCCAGATAAAAATGTTGGAAATTCATTTTTTTTACTAAAAATTCTACATTTTAGTCAGAAATTCATCTCTTTCTTTGACAATGTCACTATTTCATTGAAAATTCGTTGTTTTTGGTAGAAAATTCATCTATTTCATTAAAAATTTATATTTTCGTGTAAAAAATTGAACTGTTTTGTACAAAATTTGTCTCTTTTTTAAAAAAACTTAATATTTTTTGGTTAAAAATGCAACTGGTAGAAATTAATTTTTTTTTGTTGGGGATTCAGCTATTTTCTTAAATTAAAAGTTGAATCTTTTTTGGTTGAAATATCATTTATGTTATCTGAATAATATATTCAATAATTTAATAATAATAATCAATAGAACAAACGTCTTCAACACTTTGAAATACAAAAGTTAATTTTTTCCGTTTAAGAAATATAAGGTAAAAAAGTATCTGTTAATTGTTAAATTATTCCTAATTTTTTAGTTATAAATATTTTAAACACATTAAAATTTCCAACAGTTCAGAAAAATGTGTTGAATTTATTTTATATTTTATATAAATATCTCTTTCGAGATATTCCTAAAAACATGTATGCGCGCGCGTAGCGCGCTTTTGCTACTTGTCCTATATTAAAAAGCGCATGGCGCCATTTTCGATTATTTCTCGAACCATCTCGAAATTACTGGAAACAATTTGAAACTATTGTTGTCGGGAAACCCGCTTTTATGATTGGATGAAGCTATCGTTCCTTTTTTTCCCATTTAAAATAAAAAGTCTGCAAACTTCAGGCTTATGAGAAATTTAAGGTTATTTAAATAATATATTCAATATAATAATAATCAATGGAACAAAGTTGTTCCGTACTTCAATATACAAACTGTAATGTGTAGATTTTTGAAGATTTGAAGAGTAAAGAAACTCTTTAAGAATTTTAAAAGGTTTTAAGATAATGAAAAAAAATCCTTGCTAAATTTAAACTGATTCTTAATTTGAAAAAAAAAATAATTTTAAGAGAAAATTGAAAAAGATTTCAAAACATTTAAAAATCTTACTTAAAATTTCGAAAAATAATATTGGTCATTTTAAAGCGAACTTTTCCAATTAGCAAGATTACAAAGTTTTATAAAAAAAATTCGGTCAAGTTGAGGAGGCATTTAGAAGTTTTAAAAAGATACAAAATTAATTTTAAACTTGAAAATATTTCAAAGAAGTTAGTAGAAAACGTACATTTTTGAATATTTGGAACTAAAATTTTTTAATCTTCTTAGGTTTTTGAAAGGTTTCGCTATAATTAAAAATATTTCTTAAAATTCGTGAGATAATTTGAACTGATTTTTTATCTGAAAAAATTAATGTTAAGAGTATATTAAAAAACATTTTAAAAGATTTAAATAGATGTCCAAAATTGTCATAACAGAATCTGGAAGTTTTGAAGACATTTTTTTTTAATTTTTCCGAATGTTAAGAAAATTTTTAGAAAAATTCGAATAATTTTAAAAGGTATTTAAAACGTTTAAAACTTTTGGATATGATTAAAAAAAATGAATAATTTGTAATTTGAAGATATGTCCAAAAACTTAAAACGAAAAGTAAATTTTCGAAGATTTCAAAAAGAGATTCCTGGAAAAATTTTTTATGTTTTTTTTTTTTTATTTTGAAAAATCAATTTTTAAAGAGAATTTAAAAAGGTAGAGAAGCATTTTCAAATATTTCTACAAATGTCGAAAATATCTGAAAGATTTAAGGACATTTTTTTTTTAATTTTCGAATATTTTTCAAAATTTTAGGAATAGCTCGAATCAGTTTAAAAGATATTTATCTTCAAAACTTCTAAAAGACCTAAATATCTTTTAAACAGATTCGCATTTTTTCTAAAATTTTGAAAAATTCTTTAAAAAAATATTGCTTTTTCGAAATATCTGAAATTGTCCAAAAAAATCAATTTTCTCAAGAATGTAAACTGATTTTTTATTTTGAACATTTTTAAGAGAAAATTGACAGAGATTTCCAAAGATTTTAAATAGTTTTCTAAAATTTCGAAGGAGAATGGGAAAGATTTTCAAGCAAAATCTTTCAGTTAGCAAGATTGCAAAGATTTATAAAAAATGCGAGTAAGTTTATGACATTTCGAAATTTCAAGAAGATTCAAAATTGATTTTAAAGTTGAAAATATTTCAGAAGTTTTTAAAAATGTACATTTTTGAATATTTGAAAAAAAAAATTTGTAGCTTCTTAAGGATTTTGAAAGGATTCACGATAATAAAAAAATTTTCTTAAAACTCATGGGAAAATTTAAACTGATTCTTTGTTTTGAATAAATAATTTTAGGAGAATATTTAAAAACATTTTAAAAGATGACAAAATATTTTAAAAGATTACAAAAGATTTATAAATTCGTCATAACAGATTCTGGAAGACTTTAAGGCAATTTTTGTAATTTTTCAGAATTTTAAGAAAATTTTTGGAAAAATTCGAATTATTTTAAAAGATAAGATAATTTGGAAATATTTCAAAAAATTTGAAACAAAATGTAAATTTTTGAAGATTTCGAAAAAAAGTCGAAGGTTTTTAAGAAGTTGGCTTCAAGAAAATACAAAAAAATTTCTTAAAATTCCTGGGAAAATTTAAACTGATTTTTTATTATGAAAATAAATTTAAAAGAAAATTGACAAGAATTTCAAAATATTTTTGTATTAGCAAGATTGCAAAATTTTATATAAAATTTGAAAAAAAGAAAATTTTAAAAGTTCGCACGACAATGAAAAATATTTCTCATAATTCATGGGATAATTCAAACTGATTTTTCATTTTGAAAAATTAATTTTAAGATAATATTTTTGAAAAAATTTCATTATTTCAGAAGATTTCCAATTTTTCAGAATTTCAAGATAAATTTTGGAAGAATTCGAAAAAAATGTTGAAGCTTCAACAAAATAAAAAAAACTTTCTGAAAATTCCTAGGAAAATTTAAACTGAATTTTCATTTTGAAAATAAATTTTAAGAGAAAATTGACAAAAATTTTTCAATTATTTTCGAAAATTTCGAAAAATCTTTCCACTAGCAAGAGATTTAAAAATTTTTTTAAATAAAAAATAAATTTAAAAAGGTTTCACGATAATAAAAAATATTTCTCATAATTCATGAGATAATTTAAACTGATTTTTTATTCAGAAAAATTAATTTTAAGATAATATTTAAACAAAATTTTAACATTTCAAAAGATTTCCAAAATTGTCAAAACAGAATCTGGAGAAATAATTCAAGATAATATTTATAAAAAATTTTAACATTTCAAAAGATGTCCAAAATTGTCAAAACAGAATCTGGAGAAATAATTCAAGATAATATTTATACAAAATTTTATTATTTCAAAAGATTTCCAAAATTGTCAAAACAGAATCTGGAAGATTTGAAGGCAAGTTTTTTAAAATAAAAATATTTCTTGAGATTCCTGGGAAAATTTTTTATCACTTTTTATTTTGAAAAAATTATTTTTAAGGACAATTTGAAAAAGTTTTAAAATATTAAAATGAGGCTTTTTAAGAATTTAAAAAGGTTTCAAGATAATTAAAAAATTTCTTTAAATTCTTGGGAAAATCTAGACCGATTTATTATTTTGAAATTAAATTTAATAGAAAATTGACAAAAATTTTAAGAGATTACAAAAGATTTATAAAATCGTCATGACAGATTCTCGAAGATTTTACGGCATTTTTGTGAGTTTTCAGAATTTTAAGAAAGGTTTTGGAAAAATTCGAATAATTAAAAAATATATTTAGAAGGTGTAAAAGTTTTGGAAACAGTTAAAAAAATAATTTGAAAATATTTCAACAAATTTCAAACAAAATGTGAATTTTTGAAGATTTTAAACAATAATTTGAAGCTTTTTAAGAAGTTTGAATGGATTCAAAAAAATAAGAAATTTTTTTTTAAAAATTCAAACGGATTTTTTATTTTTAAAATAAATTTTAAGAGAAAATTGACAAAAATTTCAAAAGATTTTAAATTATTTTCTGAAATTTCGAAAAAGAATGGGAACGATTTTCAAAAAAAAATCTTTCCATTAGCAAAATTTCCAAATTTTATACAACATTTGAAAAAAAATGTTTAAGATTTCACGATAATAAAAAATATTTCTCATAAATCATGGGCTAATTCAAATTGATTATTTATTTTGAAAAATTAATTTTAAGATAATTTTAAAAAAAATTTTAATTTCAAAAGATTTCTAAAATTGTCAAAACAATTTTGTAATCTTTCAGAATTTTAAGAAATTTTTTTAAAAAATTCGAATAATTTAAAAAGATATTCAGAAGGTTTAAAAGTTTCGGAAATAGTTGAAAAAATAATTTAAAATTTGCAAATATCTCAAAAAATTTTAAACAAAATGTAAATTTTTAAGATTTCGAAAAAAATGTCAAAGCTTTTTGAGAAGTTTGAAAGGCTTCAAGAAAATAAAAAAACTTTTTTTAAATTCTTGGGAAAATTTAAACTGACTTTTTATTTTGAAAATAAATTTTGAGAGAAAATTGACAAATATTTCAAAATATTTTAAATTATTTTTTGAAACTTCGAAAAAGAAAGGGAAAGATTTTCAAGCAAAAGCTTTCCATCAGCAAGATTGTAAAATTTTATGAAAAATTTGAGGAAAAAAAATTTCAAAAGGTTTCACGATAATAAAAAATATTTCTCATAATTCGTGGGATAATTTAAACTGATTTTCTATTTAAAAAAAGCAATTTTAAGATAATATTTTTAAAAAATTTCAACATTTCAAAAGATTTCTAAAATTGTCAAAATAGAATCTGGAAGATTTGAAGGCAAGTTTTTTAATTTTTAAGAATTTCAAGAAAAATTTTGGAAGAATTCAAAGGATTTTAAGAGATATTTAGAAGGTTTAAAAGTTTTGAAAATGGTAGAAAATAATTTTAAGATGGAAAAGATTTCCAAAAATTTTTAACAAATTGTAAATTTTGGAAGATGACGAAAAAAATTTTAAAGCATCTTAAGAAGTTTAAAAGGCTTCAAGAAAATAAAAAAGCTTCCTTAAAATTCCTGGAAAAATTTAAACTGAATTTTTGCTTTGAAACTAAATTTTAAGAGTAAATTGACAAAGATTTCAAAATTGTTTAAATTATTTTCGAAAATTTCAAAAAATCTTTTCATTAGCAAGATTAAAAAATTTCAAAGGGTTTCACGATAATACAAAATATTGTTCATAATTCATGGGATAATTTAAACTGATTTTTTATTTTGAACAATTAATTATCAAATAATATTTAAACAAAATTTTAACATTTCGAAAGATTTCCAAAATTGCCAAAACAGAATCTGGAAGATTTGAAAGCAAGTTTAAAAATGTTTCAGAATTTCAAGAAAAATGTTGGAAGAATTTGAAGAATTTTAAAAGACTTTAAATTTTAAAAGAAGGCTTAAAAGTTTTAAAAATGGTTAAAAAATAATTTACAATTTTGAAAGCCTTCCAAACATTTTAAACAAAATATAAATGGAAGATTTCCAAAAAAAATTTGAATTTTTTAAAAAGTTTGAGATGTTTCAAGAAAATGAAAAAATTTCTTGAGATTCCAGGAAAAAATTTGTATTACGTTTTATTTTGAAAAATTAATTTTAAAAGAAAATTTTAAAAAGTTTCAAAATATTTTTATAGTTAAAATTTTGGTAGTATTTAGAGTCAACTTAAAAGATATTTATCTTTCAAACTTCTAAAAGTCCTAAATATTTTTCAAACTGACTCAAATTTTTCCTAAAATTTTTCAAAATCCTGAAAAATAAAAAACTATACTTTTTCGAAATAACTGGAAGCCTTAAAAATTTTTTGAATTTTCTCAAGAATCTTAGGAAAATTATATATTTATTTAACTATAAAAATAAATGGAACAATAAACTTGAAAAAGAATTATTTGTTTGAGATTTTTATTTTGTATTTTAAATTATTTATCCCCCAAAAATAATAATTCGGGTTATTTTTTTTTTCATCACTGAAAAATCTTTTTTAAGATTCAATTTTTTTCACTGAAAATTCAATATTTTAGTCAAAAATTCATATCTTTAGTAGACAATGTCACTATTTCGTCGAAAATTGGTCCTATTTTGTAGAAAATTCATCTTTTTCATTAAAAATTCATATTTTTTGTTAAAAAATTGAACTGTTTGGTAGAAAATTGGTTTCTTTTTTAAAAAACAAAATGTTTAAAATCCAACTGGTGGAAATTAATTTTTTGTTGGGGATTAAGCTATTTTGTTATAAAATTGTCTTTTTTCATAATTTTGTATTCAAAATAAAAATCTTTTTTGGTCGAAATATCATTTATGTTATCTAAATAATATATTTAATAATTTAATAATAATAATCAATAGAACAAAGGTCTTCAACACTTTGAAACACAAAATTTAATTTTTTCCGTTTATGAAATTTTAAAATTTTTCAGAATTTCAATAAAAATTTTGGAAGAATTTCAAAAGATATTTAGAAGGTTTGAAAGTTTTGAAAATGGTTGACAAAATGATTTTCAATTTTGAAAGTTTTGCAAAAATTGTAAACAAAATATAAATGGAAGATTTCCAAAAAACGTTATAATCTTTTCAAGAAGTTTGAGAGGTTTAAAGAAAATAAAAAAATTTCTTGAGATTCCTGGGAAAAATTTGTATTACTTTTTATTTTGAAAAATTAATTTTAAAAGAAAATTTGAAAAAGTTGCGAAATATTTCCAAATATTATTATAATTTCAAAATATTTCTACAAATTTCGAAAATATCTGGAAGATTTAACGGCAATTTTTTGAATTTTGAATGATTTTTCAAAATTTTAGGAATATTTTGAGTCAATTCAAAAGATATTTATCTTCCAAACTTCTAAAAGTCCTAAATATCTTTCAAACAGACTCAAATTTTTCCTTAAATTTTTAAAAATCCTGAAAAATAAAAAAATTATACTTCTTCGACATATCTGAAATGGTAACAAAAAATCAATTTTCTCAAGAATATAAACTGATTTTTTATTTTGAAGATTTTTAAGAGAAAATTGACAGAGATTTCAAAAGATTTTAAATAGTTTTCTAAAATTTCGAAGAAGAATGAGAAAGATTTTTGGCAAAATCTTTCAGTTAGCAAGATTACAAAGATTTATAAAAAATGCGAGTAAGTTTATGACATTTCGCAATTTTTAAAAGATTCAAAATTTATTTAAAATTTGAAAATATTTCAAAAAATTTAAAACAACATGTAAATTTTTGAAGATTTTGAAAAAAACGTCGAAGTTTTTTAAGAAGTTTAAAAGTCTTCAAGAAAATAAACGAACTTTCTTAAAATACCTGTGAAAATTTAAACTGATTTTTTATTTTGAAAATAAATTTTAAGAGGAGATTGACAAAGATTTCAAATTATTTTCTAAAGTTTCGAAAAAGAATGGGAAAGATTTTCAAACCAAATCTTTCTATTCGTAGGATTGCAAAATCTTATACAAAATTTGAAAGAAAAATTAAAAGGTTTCACGATAATAAAAAATATATCTCACAATTCATGGGATAATTGAAACTGATTTTTTATTTAGATAGATTAATTTTAAGATAATATTTTGAAAAAATTGTAACGTTTCAAAATATTTCCAAAATTACTGTGGACGATTTTAAAGAAAAAAGGTTCAATTAGCAAGATTACAAAGTTTTATAAGAAATTACAAACAAAAAATTGGAAAGGTTTCACGATAATAAAACATATTTCTCAAAATTCATGGGATAATTTAAACTGATTTTTTATTTAAAAAAATTAATTTTAACGTAATATTAAAAAAAAAAATTTTTAATTTCGAAATATTTTCAAAATTGTCAAAACAGAATCTGGAATATTTGAAGGCAAGTTTTTTAATTTTTCAGAATTTCAAGAAAAATTTTGGAAGAATTCGAAGAATTTTAAAACATATATAAAAGGTTCAAAAGTGTTGAAAATGGTTAAAAAATGATTTTAAGTTTGAAAAGATTTTTAAAGATTTTAAACAAAATGTAAATTTTTGAAGATTTCGAAACAAATTTCGAAGCTTTTAAGGAAGAAGAAGAATATTATTATAGTTTCAAAATATTTCTAGAAATTTTGAAAATATCTGGAAGATTTGAGGGAGGTGTTTTTAATTTTGAAAGATTTTTCAAAATTAAGAAGCTTTTTAAGAATTTTAAAACGTTTCAATATAATAAAAAAATTTTAATTCCTGGGGAATTTTGAGCTGATTCCTAATTTTTTTTAAACTTTGAGAGAACATTAATAAAGATTTCAAAACATTTTAGATTATTTGTTAAAATTTCGAAAAAGAATACAGACGAATTTAAAGGAAAATTTCTCAATTAACAAGATTACAAAGATTTATAAGAAATCTGATCAAGTTTAACAAACATTTAGAAGTTTTAAAAAGAGTCAATATTTATTTAAAACTTGAAAAAAAATTTAAAAGGGTTAGAAAAAATGCACGTTTTTGAATATTTTGAAATAAACATTTCTTAAAATTCCTGGCAAAATTTAAACTGATTTTTTTATTTTGAAAAATTTATTTTAAAACAATATTTAAATGTTTTGGACAGAATTAAAAAATAATTAGAAATTTGAAAAGATTACAAATTTAAAACAAAAATGTAAATTTTGAAAGATTTAAAAAAAAATTCTAATCTTTTTAAGAAGTTTGAAAGGCTTCACGAAAATGAAAAACCTTTCTTGAGATTCCGAAGAAAATTTTTAATGACTTTTTATTTTGAAAAATTAATTTTTAAGGAAAATTTAAAAAGTTGTTGAAACATTTCAAAATATTTCTACAAATCTCGAATATCGACATATCTGAAATCTTCAAAAATCTTTTTGAATTTTCTCAAGAATCCTACAAAAATTATATTTCTATAACGATAATGAGATAACGATTTTAAGAAATTTCAGAAGTTTAAAGAAAATAAAAAATTTTCTTGAGATTCCTGCGAAAATTTTTAATTACTTTTTATTTTGAAAAATTAATTTTTAAAGAAATTTTGAAAAAGTTTCAAAATATTATTATAATTTCAAAATGTTTTTATAAATTTCTTTTTTTAATTTGAAAAGATTTTTTTTTGAAAATGATGATAACAGTAAACAGATTATAAATTTTTTTTTAAATCTAAAATTTAAACCATCTTTAAATCGGTCAGAGATTTCTAAAAACTAATAATTACAAAGAACTCAAACTAACCCAATAAAAAGTTTTCAAAAATTCAACACAATAATACAAATAAATTTTTCGCAAAAGGTGAATTTTCAAACCAAAAATATGCATTTTCCATAAAAATAAATGAATTTTCGACCCACGAAAAAGGCGAGAAGTGAATTTTCAACTTTAAAAAATAAATTTTCTAATAAAAATGGAATAGCCACATTTTCAGTAAAAAAAAATTCATTTTCAACAAAAAAAAACTAATTTTAAACAAAATAGTTAAATTTTTAACTAATGAAACTTATTTTTAACTAAAATAATGAATCTTTAACCAAAAAAATGAATCTTCAACCCAAAAGATGAATTTTCTACCAAAAATAGATACATTTTCAACAGAATAAATGAATTTTCAACCAAGAAGATTAAATGTCTATCAAAAAATATAAATTTTCAACGAAAAATATAATAGTTAAATTTTTTTTTTCAAATACATGAATTTTGAAACAAATTTTTAATTTGTAAAGGAATTTTCAACCAAAAAGGTTAATTAGTCCAGAATATTAATCATCTTGGTGACTAATTCACCATTCTGGTTGAATATTAATTTATTTTGTTAAAAACTATAGAAATTTTCTTCTTAATAGCTCCATTTTCAAGTGAAGAAATTAGAAAAGTTCAGTTTCACCAAAAAAAACGAATTTTCAACAAAATAGTTAAATTTTTAGGCAAAAAAATTATTTTGTAACTAAAATAATGAATCTTCAACCAAAAAAATGAATTTTTAACCCAATAGTTGAATTTTCAATTGAAAGAAAGGATTTTGTAAAAAAAAAAATTTTCAACAAAATAGATGAATTTTCAACAAAATAGTTAAATTTTCTACCAAACAAATGAATTTTTGAAAAAAAAGGGAATAGTTAAATTTTCAGTAAAAAATCTAATGTTCAGATAAAAAATTAATTATCAACCAAAAAGATTAATTTTCTACCAAAAAACATTAATTTTCAACAAAATAAATGAACTTTCCACAAAAAAAGTAAATTAGTCACCAAGAAGATTGAGATGTTCTACCATAAAAGACAACGTTTCAAAAAAATACAGAAATTTTCAACCAAATAGCTGAATTTTCAATATAAATGTTAAATAAAACATGGAATAGTTAAATTTTCAATTAAAAAAGTTAATTCACAACAAAAATTTCAAAAAAATAGTTGATTTTCGAATTAAGAAGTTATCAAATCAAGATATATTGCGACAAAAATCCTGGAACCAATCAAAAATTGACAGAATGATTTGAGCAAGAACTTATTTAAATACCTGGTAAATTCCACATTTTTTTGTTTTTCTAAAATATATTCATACTGAAAAATGATAATTTTTAATAGAACTAGTAAAGATTAACCGGTTGTGGTAATTTTTGGTTTTCAAAATTATTATTCAAATGTAAATAGTGCAATGAAAATATGCAACAATGTTTATTTTTCTTTTATTGTAAAAATACCATTTTGAGTGTTATTTAACAATAATTTGGAATTTTTCTCACTTTAAACATGAACATAAATAATGGGACATTTTTCTTAATCTTGAAGGTTAAAAATAAAATTTTTATATAAAAATAAAGAAAATATTGGAAAATGAACCGAGATTTTTTCTAAAGAACGGGTAATTATTGCGCGCGTAGCGCGCACAATGTTCTACTTGTACAAAAAGCCTTAAGGGGATTAAAACGACTCGCGTTTCCGTCACATAGAGTGCAGTTCCATCGAGCAAGCTTAGGCGGCGTGGCGTCGCTTATACGTGAGTAGCGCGGCCTATCCAGTGGCTTAGAGGTGGAGGGGATACACAGGAGTAAGCGAGGTGTCCGAGAGTGGTATCCGCCTTCTCTTTCCAACCTATGTATCCCCTCCACCTCTAAGCCACTGGATACGCCGCGCCACTCACGTATAAGCGACGCCACGCCGCCGAAGCTTGGTCGATGGAACTGCATTCATTGGGACCGTACTTAAATTACGTAACAGTTCAAGGAGGCTCATGAATATACCCCAAATTCCATATTCCCTAAATTTCATTTGACCTAAAATCAAGTTGCCGAACAATCATTTATTATAATTTTTATTTTGTCGAATTGTCAACTCACATAACCTCTATTTTTCCTAACTACCAATTATCATAATTTCTATTATACCGAATTCTCATATGGCATAATTTTCGTACTTTCGAATTTTTATTCACCATCATATTTATTTATCCTAATTTTAATTTAATATAATTTTTGTTTTTCCGAATTTTCATTTATCCTAATGTCTAGGTATCCGAACTGGCATGCGTCATAATTTCCATGTCACAGAAATTTCATTTGTCCTACCAAACTTCCGTTCAGTTTCGAAGTAGTTGTTTCCCATCTAGATGTATTTAGTCTGGCCGGTAACTCAGGTGAAGATGGCGCTGTGGAACACTTCCTACGATACCAAATACATTAGGCGCGAAATTCAAATGAGGTCTCTCTTTAGAAATGCATAATCAAAATTCAGCTAATGTGTTTTGCATCAATTTTTCGCGAATTTTTGCGAATTAGTGTTTAGGTACATGTTACCGACCAAACACATTAGCTCCATTTTGATTATGCATTTCTAAACAAAGCCCTCATTTGAATTTCGCGCCTAATGTATTTGGTATCGTAGGAAGTGTTCCACAGCGCCAATTTCACCTGACTTACCGGCCAGACATTAGAATAAATGAAAATTCGGGAAAATGAAATTTATGACAAATGATAATTCGGATAAATGTAAAATATGACAAATAGAAATTCGTCCAAATGAATATTAGGTTATGTGAAAATTCGGAAAAATGACATTTATATCGAATACAAATTAGGAAAAACAAAAATTAGATTAAATTAAAATTCGGATAAATGAATATTATGGTGAATAAAAATCCAAAAATATGAAAATTATGCCATATGAGAATTCGGTATAATAGAAATTATGATAATTGGTAGTTAGAATGAATAGAGGTTATGTGAGCTGACAATTCGACAAAATAAAAATTGTAATAAATGATTGTTCGGCAACTTGATTTTCGGTCAAATGAAACTTAGGTAATATGGAATTTGGGCGTTCAAGGGGGGTGGGGGGTCAAAAATTTTGTTACGATTTTTTACTTTAGGGGGGGAGGGGGTCCTTCACTCATGTACGTAATTTTTGAATATTCGAAAAAAATTTCTTCTGAAGGTTATCTTTTTAGTTACAAATTTTATTATTTGTTTGAAAATTTAACAATTTTCTTGAAAAGATATCATTTTTTTTGCAAATTCAACTGTTTTGTTAAGAATTTCGTAGAAAATTTACTTTTTGTTTAAAATTCATATTTTTGTGTTAAAAAGTGAACTGAAAGCTTTTCTGAATGGAAGATCAACTTAAAAAAAAATTTCCTTTTTTTATTAAAAATTCATCTGTTTTAGTACACATTTCATCTTTCTTGGATAAAAATTCAACTATTTGGTAGAGAATTCAACTATTTCGTTAAAAATTAATCCCTTTTTGTTGAAAAAATTCATCTTTTTGGATGAAAAATTCAATTTTGTTCGTAGAAACTCATTTTTTGTTAAAAAATTCATATTTCGATCTTGAAAAATCAACTAGAATCTTTTCTGGATGAAAATTCCACTATTTTTCAAATTTTAGTTTCTTTTTAAATGCAAATTAATCTTTTTTAAAAAAATTTCTTTTTTTTTTTTATAAAAATGCAACTATGGACTAGAGAATTCAACAATTTTGTTAAAAAGTCATCCTTTATGCGTAAAAATTCGTCTTTTTGGATTGAAAATTGAATTTTTTCGTAGAAACTTATTTCTTGGTTAAAAATTCATATTTTTATCGTAAAAAGTCAACTAAAATCTTTTTCTAAAAGAAAATTCAACTATTTTTTTTTAATTTATCTTTTTGATTAATAAATTCATCCAGTTTAGTAGAAATTTCTTTTTCTTTATGAAAATGCAACATTTTGGTTAAAAATTACTCTTTTTTGCTTGAGTATTCAACTATTTTATTTGAAAGATTTAGTTGAATCACTTTGTTAAAAAATCATTTTTTTAAGAGTTATATTTTTAGTTGAAAATTCATCTCTTTGGTTGAAAGTTTAACTATTTTGTTGAAAATTAATCTTTTTAAATTGAAAATTCAACTACATGGGTAAAAGTTAAACTACATTGTTAAAAATTTATTTTTTTTTTTTGGTTGAAGGCTTATGTCTTTGGTTAAAAATTCAATTTAATTGAAAATTTGTCTCTTTGTTTAAAAATGAATTTTCTTTGCTGAACTTTCGTTGGAAAATTGAACCATTTTAGTTCAAGATTTTAGTTTTAAATTCATTACATTGGTGGGAAATGATACTATTTTTTTAAAATTATTCTTCTTGTTAAAATTAATTTTGTTAAAAATTAATTTTTTGATTAAAAAATGTAACTAATTTAGTTGAATATTCTATAATTTTAATAAAAAATTGAGTTTTTTATCGAAAATTTGTCTTGTGGTAGAAAATTCGTCTTTGGGTATAAAATTAATCTTATCGGTTGAAAAATCATCTTTTCACATGAAAATTCAACTATTTCAGTTCAAAATTCATCATCTTAGTTGAAAATTCAAATTTTTCATTAAAAATTGAACTGTTTTGTAAAAAAAATTTTGCAGTGAAAATTAATTTTCGTAACTGAAGATTTACCTATTTTGTTGAAGATTTTTTTTAAATAATTTTTTAGTTGAAAATTCATCTAATCTAGTTACAAGTTCATTTTTTTTTTTGCTAAAAATTAATTTTGTTTGACTGAAAATTTAACTGTTCAATTTTCGGTTTCGAATTTTACTATACAATTTTTGTTGAAAATTTAACTATTCAATTTTTGGTTGAGTTCAAGATTGATTATTTCAGTTGAAAATCCATCACATTGGTTGAAATTTGAACTTTTTTTTTTTAAATTTGTTTTTTTTTCTGGAAATTAATTTTGTTACCTGAAAATTTAACCATTTGCCGAAAATTCGTCATTTTTTAATATAAATTTAACTAATGCAGTTAAATATTCTATAATTTTAATGAAAAATGCATTTTTTAAATTGAAAATTCATCTTTTTTTTGAAAATTGAATATTGTATGCTAATTACCAATAGAATTGAAGAAAACCGCCAGGGTGAAGGTCAGAGTACCAAGAAAGATGTTCATCGTCTGTAAATGGAGAATACTGTTTTATAATGTTTATGGATTTTTAATGTAATAAATATAATTTTCCTAAGAATCTTGAGAACATTCAAAAAAGTTTTTGAAGATTTCAGATAGGCTAAATCAAAATTTGAACAAAAAAATTGATTTTCAACGAAATAGTTATGTTATATTTGATATTCCAAATTATTTCTAAAATTTACAAAACTCTTTCCAAATTCAAAAAATTGACTTAAAAATTGTAATAATAAGAATTATTCTACTTTCATTTTTTGAAATACTTCAAAATTTAAAAATGCTTTTTTGAATTTTTCAATATTTCTAAATGTTTTTCAAAATGATTCGAATTTATCCCAAAAAAAAAAAAACAAAAAAAAAGTGAAAATCATATAAATTGTGTATGTGGAGATATTTTGAAACATTTTTAGAAATGATTAAAAATATTATTTTTCAAATTTAAAAAAATAATTGGAATTTCTCTTAAAATTATTTCCAATTTCTGCAAAATAAACAAAAAATCGTTTAAAATCTTCAAGATTCTTTTTTGACGATTTAAGAATCCTTTAAAATGTTTAGAAAATTTTTTTAGATAGTATCGTAAAATTAATTTTTCAAAAAAAAAAGATCATTCAAAATTTTTTAAGATTTGAAAAAAATCAAAATCTTTATAAATCTAATATTTGTTTACAATTCTTTGAAAGCTTTTCAAGATTGTAATTATTTTTGTAATTTTTTTAAAACTTGCAAATATCTTTTGAATAATCTTCCAAAATTAAAAGAATCTTTAAAAAATCTGCCATATTTTTTCATATATTTGTATTTTATTTTGAAATATAATTTTTCAAAATAAAAAATCATAAAAATTTTTTGGAAATATCTTATTGAAAATGATGGATACAAATTTGTAAATATAATGTTGTATACACATTTTTTAATCTATTAATAAAAACAAATTTATTTAACATATTATTATGATAATGTAAATTATGGTAATTTTTAATTTTCACTATATGCTGATATTTCAAATTAAGCAACTGTTAAATATTAAAATTAATTAACACTTAGTGAAATTCATCAAAGGAAGTAAAATCTATTAATATTTAACACTAATGAAATATATTATTGATGAATTTCTTTTTATATTGTTTCCTTCTGGAAAAAAAAATTAATGAAGAAATTCTGATTATTCTTTTTTCAGAAAAATACAAAGTTTTTTTGTGAAAAATTGTAAAAATGTGCATTTGGATAATTTTAAATAGGAAATAAATATATATTGCAAATAAAAATGCCTTTTAGATTATAGATATACCAATACACTTACAAGAAGGTTCAGGAATAATCGTCGAAATTAGTGAAACTAATGAATATTCATGAACATTTCTCGGTGTATATATACTAGTCACTATCATATCCGGTCATTGAAGATGTTGTGCTCTTTTTCTAATTTGTAAAGTGATGACATATTTTTGAGGCATATTGTTAGCTTGTGAATGGGCTACATCATCCATCCTTGTTCCAGATGTGTAATCTCTACCTAATTAAGGTATTTACTAACCATTGCTCGAAAGTGGAGCAATTAGAAAAACTTCCGCGATGCATCTATTTTAGCCTACTTTAATTATTAGACCTTCTGAATTGTTTTTGTTTCTAATTTGTAAAGTCACGAGAAAAATATTTTCGTTTAATTCAAGGCGTAGACATTTGAGAACAAGGTTGAAAAACATTTTTCGAAATAAGCGATAAATATTGTCATCTTGTAAATCGGCTAAAGCATCATTCCTGGTTCCGAGTGTGTAATCTCTACCTACACAATGTGTTTACTAACCATTGCTCGAAAGT
>CAKNYM010052327.1:181315-194019 GCA_932195095.1 Andricus curvator | reverse complement strand
AACAAAATAGTTGAATTTTCAATCAAAACAGATAAATTTTCAACTACGCAGTCGCATTTGTAATTGTCATTAAAAAAAATATGTCAAATCAAACAATAAAAAAAAAAAGATAAATTTTCAACCAAAAATGGAATAATCCAATTTTCAGTTAGAAAAATTTAGTTTCAACTAAAAATGGTATAATTCAATTTTCAGTTAGGAAAACTAATTTAGAACTAAAAAAAAAACAACAAATTTTCAACAACATAGTTTAATTTCCAACCGAAAGAGACAAATTTTCAAGAAAGTAGTTAAATTTTCAACCAAGAGAGACGAATTTTCAACAGAATATTTTAATTTTCAACCAAAAGACAAATTTTCAACAAAAAAGTTGAATTTTCAACTAAATAAGATAAATTTTCATTAAAAAAAAATAAATTATTAAAAAAATAATTGAATCCTTGAAAAAAAGATTAATTATGAATTCTCTCACAAAATAGTTTTAATTTTCAATCAAAAAAGATAAATTTTCAACCAAAAAGCTGGATTTTTAACCAAGAAGATAAATTTCCTACCAAAAATGACTAATTTTTAACCAGAAAAGTTCCATTTTCAACTGAAAAAGGTTAATTTCCAACCAAAAAAGACAAATAGTTAACAAAATAATTGAATCTTCAACCAAAAAAGATTAATTTTCAATCAAAAATTTGCATTTTTTATGAAAAAATATTAAATTTCTACCAAAAGGGATGAATTTTCAAACAAAAAAGACGAATTTTCAACTAGAAAAGCTTAATTTTCATCCAAAGAAGCTAAATTATTAACAAAATAATTGAATCCACGATCAAAGAAAATTATTTTTCAATTATCTGAAAAAAGTTGAATTCTCAATCAAAAAAGATAATGTTTCAACCAAAAAGTTGCATTTTTAACCAAGAAGATTAATTTTTTACCAGAAATGCCTAATTTTCAACCAAATGGTTGAATTTTCAACTAAAAATTACAAATTTTCAACCAAAAAAGAAAAACTATTAAGAAAATAGTTGAATCTTCAACCAAAACAGAATAATTATCATCCAAACATTTGCACTTTTAGTCAAAAAAGATTAAATTTCTACCAAAAGGGATGAATTAAAAAAAAAAAAAAAGGATTTTTTACTAGTTAAATTGAACCAAAAAAGACAAATTGTTAACAAAATTGTTAAAGTCACAGCCAAAAAGATGAATTTTGAAGAAAGAAGATTA
The DNA here is from genome assembly GCA_932195095.1 of Andricus curvator. Taxonomy (NCBI): domain Eukaryota; kingdom Metazoa; phylum Arthropoda; class Insecta; order Hymenoptera; family Cynipidae; genus Andricus; species Andricus curvator. The sequence goes on along the minus strand of CAKNYM010052327.1, from coordinate 192,795 downwards.
ATTTTATACCCAAATAGACAAATTATCAACAAAATAGGTGAATTTTCCAGAAAGCAGTGAAATTTTCCACCCGAAATTATGATTTTTTAACAAAAAAGTTGATTTTCTACCAAGTAGTTAATTTTTCAAATTAATAGTTTAATTTCTAACCAAATAGTTGAATTTTCAACAAAAAGTATGACTTTTCAACCAAATAGTTGAATTTTCAAATGGAAAAGATCAATTTTCAATTAAAATATGAATTTTCAACCAAAAATGGAATAGTTATATTTTCAATTAATAAAAAATGTTTAAATTTTCTACTCTAAATATGAATTTTTAATGCAAATGATGAATATTCATGAAAAAATTGATTTTTAAGAAAGTAGTTCAACTTTCAACCAGGTAGTTGAAGTTTCAAAGAAAAAAGATGAAATCTGAACGAAAAGTGTAATTGATGATATTTCAACCAAAAAAGATGTGAATTTGAATCAAAAATAATTGGATACAATAAAAAAATACGAATTTTCAAAAAAAATAGTTAAATTTTGGACCAAAGAGTATATACCAAAAAAAAAAACACGAATTTTCAACAGAATACATGGTTTTTCAACTAAACGAGATAAATTTTTCTCAATTAGTAAATTTTTAACTAAAAAGGATATATTTTCAACTAGAAATGTCACACTTAAATTTTTATTTTAAAAAAAGTTAATTTTCAACCAAACAAGAAATGAGTTTTCAACCCAAGAGATGAATCTTCAACCAATAAGATAAATTTTTAACAAATTTCAACTTACAACCAAGTTGTTAAATTTTTGACAAAAAATATGAGTTTTCAGCAAAATAGTTGTATTTTCAACAAACTAATTAAAACTCCACACTTGGTAGAGACTGAAAATTTTTCAAATACAACCTTATAAATTGTTGTATATTTTAAAACCTTGTATATGAAATAATTTTAAAATACACTGGAACTTGGAATTATGGAGTCCGAGTTTACGCCGTTCCTAGATCTAATGGCCTCGGAATTTGATGATGCGGGGAGCGCGGGAGGAGCTGCTTAGTCAAGCGTGACAAACGGCGGTGTGGATTTACAGTGAAGGTCACTGCAACCAATGCTTGAAACCGCTCGTAAATCCAGGATCCAGTGTAATAATAATATTTTTGAAACTTTTCAATAACTTGACGGGATTAGTAAAAAGATTGGATGATAGTAAATTATGCTTTATGCTTAAAAGTGTAGAGACTTTTATGCTCGAATAGGCACTTCGATTTAACAAACAATAGAAATTTATATATAAAAATTTCTGCTGAAAAACTTTATAAAAATATTTTTAAATTATTATTCAAATAATGAAAATATTTTTTTACATAAATAGAAAAAAAATTATTATAGTAAATACTAAGGTGTACATTTATTTTGTGTTTCAGGTACGTATGACTTATACAGTGGATTATTTTCTATTTTAAAATAGAACTTGTTGCTCGTATTGGTATGTAAAACATGAAATTGGTCAATTTTTTAAATCAACATTTTTTAATTTGGACTGAGTTTTTGCAATTGAATTCAATTGAATTTTTAAATAAAAAATCTGGGTTAAATGGAAATCCCGGAAAACCGGGAATTGTCAAGGAATTTTTATATATCTGGAAAATCCTTGAAATTTCATAGAATATTTTTTCAAAACGGAATTTTTTTCGAGCGTGCTTATTGTTTTTTTAATGGTAATATAAAATTATATAAGAATGCTTTTCTCATTCATAAAAGATACTTTATAGTACTTGTAATATATATTCTTTTTTGAAAACTCGAATTGATTGAGAATTCGTTTCTTTTATTCAATTTTTTTTCAAAATATTAACTATTACATTTTTTATTGAAAAATTACTTTAGTTAAAAATTCCACTATTTGGTTGAAAATTCGTCTTTTTGGTAAAAGTTTAATCTTCTTGGTTAAAAATTCATCTGTTTCGTTGAAAATTGTACTATTTTGTTAAAAGCTCATTTTATTTTTTTCAGTTCACAATTTTAGAATTTCCAGATTTCAACGTTACAAATTAAACTGTTTTATTTGGAAAGTCTTATTATTTTTAAATTGAAACTTTATAAACTATTTTCAATTTCAAAATAACTTCAAAATAATATATTCATAATTAAAGGCTTTTATCAAATTTGAAATATTTTTTCAGTCTAAAATGTTCCATTTTTAAACCAATAACCAGATTTCGAACAAAAAATTCAAAAGCTTTTTAAGAATTGTAAAAGGCTTCAAAAGAATAGAAAACATTTCCTTAAAATTCCTAGGAAAATTGAAAATGATTTTTCATTTTAAAAAATTAATTTCAAGAAAATATTTGAAAAGAGTGAGAAAGATTAACAAAATTGTCAAAAATTAATGAGGAAGATTTTAAGGAAAATTTTTCAATTTGGCAAGTTCTTAAAAAAAATTTTAGGAGAAAAATTCGAATCATTTTAACAGGTGTTTAGAAGTTTTGAAAAAATGTCAAAAATAATTTAAAAAGTGACATCATGTGGAACAACATGTAGATTTTTTAAGATTTTTAAATTAAATTTTGAAGAATTTTAAGGATTTTAAAACTATTTAAAATTAAAATAATTTAGCTTTCAATTTAAGAAGTGTTCAGTTTATAAAAAATGTAGCTGTTCAATTTTTAATGTTTCTAGTTAAAAATTGCTTAAAATGATATAATTTTGAAAATGTTGAAATTCAATGGGTTCCTTAATTTAGAACATTGAAAATTATAATGTGAATCTATATTTTTGAAACTAAATCTGAATCGTTGAACTCTACAATTTATAAAAGTTGAAAATTTTTAATCTGGCAGTTTAAATGCATTTAATTTCAAATTGCATTTAATATAAAATTTTTGAATTAAAAAACTTTTTAACTTCAATTTTAAAAGTTCAAAATTCAAGAGTTCCTCCTTGAGTGCTTTAAATTGCAGCTCAGTTTTATTACTTCAAATGGAAAAATTGTTAGCTTTAGAGTTCGATTTTTTTAATTTCATTGACCGTGAAAAATGTTTGCGAGCCGGGAAAAAAGAAAACAATAAAATAATAAAAATATCACTAAATTTTTTTATTAACGCCAGACGAGATTGTGTAACATTTTATGATACATACATCGCATAAAAATTGTTCTCCCAAACAACATTTTCTCAAATTTTATTTTGATATTCCTATTAAACAATATAAATCAAAGAAAACTTTTTTATTTTTTTGAGTTTGATTTAGGTTTCCAAGTCGTTCAAATTGAACTCGGAACATTGAAGTATGTGCAATTAAATTCAGGCAGTGACAGGGAAGAATGTTTGAACTAAGGGCTGAGATCAAGGCTTCATGCCCCAGAGGAGGATGACATTTTTGTTGACAAAAAGTAAACACGTAACTCGAGCAAGCTTCCCAAAGGTCTAAAGAGAATCTCACTGAATACTTATTTCTTATCTTCATTGTTTATGTTTACACTTCGAGGATGAGATCGTTTAAAACCTTTTACGTTGCCTTTTTCTGGATCCCCTTTTTACCTAATCCCCCTTTTTTCCTCTTTTACACCCCTGAATTTGAAAAATCATCGTAAATACCAACAATTGAGAGTTCTGAACCCTTTCGTCAACTTTGTTAGAAATTTTTGATTCATTTTTAATGAATACTAAACAGAAATTTAAATTATTTTATCTGGTGATGAAACTGCGTCATCATTATGCGCTATATACGCAAAAGTGCGTGCTTCCCACTTGAAGTGTTAATGTGCGGTGTTTTTGTAAAAATAGTCATATGTTTTTGGATACTCCTGTCTTCGAATGGTTTAAGCAAGCGAGAGCCAGAGGTGATTCAGTATCTGGATCGATTATTCAAGAGAAAGCTCTCCTTTTAAATGAGACGCTTAACGGGCCGCAAACGTTTCAAGTACGTAAGCAGGAAACACATTTATTTTAATGTGTAACAGCAAACTTTCTTCTTCATTGCCGTTAAATATTTAGTTTAACCTTTTTCCCGTATTAGAAGAACAATTTTCAAAATATTTTTTGCAACGCAGTAAAATCCACCGGAAGCGGTTCAGACGCCCCTGACTAAGAGCCTGGATTTTATGTTACCGTCAGTCCCAAAATTGACATAAGACAGGTTTGAATGTATTTCTTAAACGATATGTTTGCTAAGCTTGTTGATTTAAAGGGAATAGACCGCGAAAAATGGCTGACAATTTGGTCCAGAAACTGAAACCGAAAGATAAACGTATTCTATAGTTGAAAATCGAAAATATCTTTTAAGCTCTTGAATTGAAAAAATCCTCGTAAATACCAAAAATTGAGAGTTCTGAATCCTTTCCTCATCTTTTTTAGAAAGTTTTGATTCATTTTTCATGAATACTAAACATGAATTTAATTTAATAGAAAATAACTTCTTCGTATGTCTGGTTATGAAACTGCGTCACCATTATGCGCTATGTACGCAAAAGTGCGTGCTTCCCACTTAAAGTGTTAACGCGCTGTGTTTTTGTGAAAATAGTAATGTGTTTTTGGATCTTGCTGTCTTCAAATGGTTTAAGCAAGCGAGAGACAGGCGTGATTCAGTATCTGGATGGGCTATTCAAAAAGGGGAAGGGGGATCCTTCATTCATGTACGTAATTTTTTGAAATTCGCAAATGAAACAAATAACTTGCAGTAATTGTACAGAAAATTAATATAAATTTAACTTTACGTGTCTAAGGAACCTGGAGAGTGAAAAACGAACGTGACCAACAAAATTTTTTAAAAAAAGTTAGAGGAGATTTCAGGGATTTATAAAAAATGTTTGCAAAAGTCAGGGAATTTATATAACTTTAAGCAACTGTCAAGCAGAATAAATTTGAAAATTTTCAATTTTGAATTGAAATTTTTTTATTCCGTTTATATAAGATTCTAGGTTGAAAATGTTACAAGTTTGAGGTTCTGGTCTTCAAATATCAATGAACAGGGAAAATGAAAAATTGGTCAGGGAAAAATTAGGGAATTTTTAAAATAAATTTTTGCTTCCTCATAAAGATTATCTTGTTAGTTATAATTTTATTATTTATTTGAAAATTTAACAGTTTTGTTAACAAGTCATCCTTTTTGGTTGAAAATTCAACAATTTTGTTAAAGTCATCCTTTTTGGTTGAAAATTCTACAGTTTTGTTAAAAGTTCGTCTTTTTGGGTTCCAAATTCAACTATTTTTGTAGACAATTTATTTTTTGTTTAAAATTCATATTTTGGTTTTGAAAAGTCAAGTGAAATCTTTTTTGGATAAAAATTTAACAATTTTTTTGAAAATTTGTCTTTTTAATTACAAAGTTTATCTATTTTAGAAGAAACTGCATCTTTCTTGGATAAAAATGCAACTGTTTGGTTAAAAATTCAACAATTTTGTTAAAAAGTTACCCTTTTGGGTTGAAAATTCAACTGTTTTGTTGAAAATTAAACTATTTCTTAAAAAATTTACTTTTTGTTTAAAAATCTTATTTTGATATTGAAAAATCAACTGAAATCGTTTTAATTGAAAATTAAAGTATTTGTTTAAAAATTTTAATTTTCTGTCTAAAAATTCACCTATTTTAGTAGAAATTGCATCTTTCTTGGGTAAAAATGCAACTGTTTGGTTGAAAATTCGACAAAATTGGTTAAAAAGTCACCCTTTAGGGTTGAAAATTCAACTATTTCGTAGAAAATTTACTTCTTGTTTAAAACCCATATTTTGATTTTCGAAAGTCAAACTAAAATCTTTTTTTGATGAAAATTCAAAATTTTTTTGAAAATTTGTCTTTTTCATTTAAAAATTCATCTGTTTTTTGGAAATTTCATCATTTATGGATAAAAATGCAACTTTTTGGTTAAAAATTCAACTATTTCGTAGAAAATTTACTTCTAGTTTAAAGCCCATATTTTGATTTTGAAAAGTCAATCTAAATATTTTTTTGATGAAAATTCAAAATTTTTTTTTGAAAATTTGTCTTTTTGATTTAAAAATTCATTTGTTTTTGTAGAAATTTCATCTTTCCTAAATTAAAAATGCAACTGGTTGGTTGAAAATTAATCTTTTCTGATTGAGGATTCAGCTATTTTATTTGACAATTTTTGTTGAACCACTTTGTGAAGAAATCATTTTTTGTTGAGGATTCATATTGTTACTTGGAAATTCATCTCTCTGCTAGAAAATTTATCTATTTTTATGAAAAATTTTTTTGCTGAAAATGCATTTTTCTTGTTTGTTAAAAATAATTTTATTATTTGGTTGAAAATTTAAAAATTATCTTAAAACGACATCATTATTTTTGTGCAAATTCCACTGTTTTGTTAAAAATTTCGTCTTTATGGGTTACAAATTGAACTCTTTTCGTATAATATTAACCTTTTGTTTAAAATTCATATTTTGTTGCTGATAAGTCAACTGAAATCTTTTTTTGAAGAAAAATATTTTTTCTGAAAATTTGTCTTTTTAATTTAAAAGTTCATCTTTTTTTGGTAGAAATATTGGATCTTTCTTGGACAAAAAATGCAACTGTTTTGTTGAAAATTCAACTATTTTCTAGAAAATTTACTTTTTGTTTAAAATTTGTATTTTTCTGTAGAAAAGTCTACTGAAATCCTTTTTGATGAAAATTCAACTCTTTTTTGGAAAATTTGTCTTTTTGATTTAAAAATTCACCTGTTTTAGTAGAATTTTCATTTTTCTTGGACAAAAATGCAACTGTTTGGTTGAAAATTTAACAATCTTGTTAAAAAGTCATACTTTTTGGTTAAAAATTTGACTGTTTAGCAGAAAATTAACTTATGGTTTACAATTCTTATTTTTGTGTTGGAAAGTGAACTGGAATCTTCTTTGGATGAAAATTTAACTATTTTTTTGAAGCTTTTTTAATTCATCTCTTTTAAAAGGAATATTTCATCTTTCTGGTTCGGTTGAAAATTTAACTATTTTGTAGAAAATTTACTTTTTGCTTAAATTTAATATTTTGGTGTTGAAAAGAGAACTGAAATCATATCTGGATGAAAATTCAACCATTTTTTTGAAATTTTTTTTTTTAATTAAAAATTCATCTGTTTTAAGAGAAGTTTCATCTTTCTTGGATAAAAATGCAATTTTTTGGATGAAAATAAAACTATTTCGTTAAAAATCCATCCCTTTTGGTTGAAAAAATTCGTCTTTTTGTATGAAAAATTCAATTTTATTCGTAGAAACTTATTTTTTGTTAAAAGATTCATATTTTGATCTTGAAAAGTCAACTGTAATCTTTTCTGGATGAAAATTCAACTATTTTTTAAAAATTTGTTTTCTTTTTAAATAAAAATGCATCTGTTTTAAGAAAAATGTTATCTTTTTTTGATAAAATTGCAACTATTGGGTAGAGAATTCAACAATTTTGTTAAAAAGTAATCCTTTTTGGGTAAAATTTCGTCTTTTTAGATTGAAAATTTAATTTTTTTTCGTAGAGACTTATTTCTTGGTTAAAAATTAATATATTGATTTTGAAAAGACAACTAAAATCTTTTCTATCAGAAAATTCAACTATTTTTTTTTAATTTATCTTTTTGATTTATAAATTCATCCGCTTTGGTAGAAATTTCTTTTTTTTAATGAAAATTCAACTTTTTGGTTAAAAAATATTCTTCTTTGCTTGAGTATTCAGCTATTTTATTTGAAAAATTTGGTCGAATCACTTTGTTAAGCAATCATTTTTTTTAAGAGTTATATTTTCAGTTGAAAATTCATCTCTTTGGTTGAAAGTTTAACTATTTTGTTGAAAACTAATCTTTTTAAATTGAAAATTCAACTTCTCGGCTAAAAGTTAAACTACATTGTTAAAAATTTAACTTTTCCATTTTTTTAAGATTGATCTTTTTAGTTTTTTTTATCTTTTTTCTTTTTTTTTTAGTTGAAAATTCTCGTTTTTTCGCGTAAAAAATAATGTTCTTGGTTTAAAATGTCATTTTTGTTGGCTAAAAATGCATCAGTTTCGTGGAAAAATAATTTTTTGCTGAAGTCATATTTTTTGTTTGTAAATTCAATTTTTTTAGAGAAAATTCGTCTTTTGGCTTGAAGGTTCAACAATTTAGGTAAAATTTTCTTTCTTTAGTGAAAAATCGTTATTTGTCGTAAATTCGTCTTTTTGGTTTTAAAAAACTTTTTTTTTTGCATAAATTTCATGTTTTTCGATTGAAATATAAACTATGATACTTTCTGTTGGGAATTTATATTTTCACGATGAAAATTCAACTATTATGTTAAAAATTTAATTATTTCGTAGAAAATTCAAATATTTTGGTAAAAAGCCATCTTTCACAGCAGAAAAGACATTTTTTTTGTTTACAATAAATTAATAAATTTGAAAAAATTCCGTTTATAAAAGATTCTATGTTAAAGGTATTTCAAAATTAAAATGTTGGTCTTTGAATAATAATGAACAAGGAAAATGAAAAATTAGACAAGGAAAAATAAGGGAATTTTTAAAATGAAGTTGTCGGACACGCTGCCTAATTCTACTAACATTAACTAGTACAACATTTTTGGAAACTAAAAATTACCTACAGAAAGAGTGCGTGGGGTAGAAATATTTTGTTACAGTTTGCTACAGGAGGGTGGGGGGGTCTCAGAAAGGGCCTATAATCCGTTAAGGTGTGCGCACAAGAGTATCCGTTGCAGTGCGCTGGTGACGTTTCACGAACGTGCCGTCCGCGCACGAACTCGTAACGCCAACCAATCGCCTGCAACCTGTCGTGCTGCTGCGGTCCGAGCGGTGGCGCACACAAGTACGTCGCTACTCATACAAGTACGTCGCTACCTACACACGTACGTCGCTACTTACACAAGTACGTCGCTACTTACACTAGTAGCAGGACGGCAGGTTGCACGCGATTGGTTGGCGTTATGTTTGTGCGCGGACGGCACGTCCGTGAGACGTCTCCAGCGCACTGCAACGGATTTTCTCGTGCAAACACCTTTACGTAATTCAAGTACGGCCCCCAATGTAGCTCAGTAAAGTACACCTTTGCGGAAGTGAATATAATAGGTCGTAAAAAGAGACTTGAATATCAGGTAACATCAGCCGGTAAATTTATGGATTAGGTGTCATGTATATAGTAATACGGAAAATGAGAATTGGGACGAAGAACGAGGTTGACCTTTTGCGGTTCAGGGCTGATGTGTTTTAGGTTCAAGGCGGAGGTCGAGAATGAGAGAAAATCGTGAGATTTTCGTATCCTCTTGCATCGCTCTAGCTGGTTGCTGAAATCCCTCGAGATGTCATGTCGTGCTTTCCAAGATGATTTTTCTCTCTCAAGCTCGGACAAGACGTTCCAATTTCGAAGACGGAATTTCAGCTGCAGACTCAGAAAATGAATCGGCGTGGACATGTTGACAAATCTCTACATTCTCGCGAAATGAGGTTTAATATCGAAAATTACGAAGCAGCAGATACAAAATTTGATATCGTTTTTTTAACTGACAAGGGGGAAAACAAAAATTTGCCAACGGGAAGCAAAGTGCTCGTGAAATGAGCACACGATAATGTATATGAAAATATATTTATAAAAAAATTGTAAAAATTAAAAATAAGTAATAATAATAAAATAAAAAAATAAAATTTAGCAAAAACACATGACTATTTTTACAAAAACACCGCACATTAACACTTCAAGTAGGAAGCACGCACTTTTGCGTATATAGCGCATAATGATGACGCAGTTTCACAACAGCAAAAACCTTTCGAGTTTTTGTTTGGATTCATACCCCTCGTGTGTAATAGTTAATTACCCAATGTGTCATATGATAAATTATAAAGATGCACTTTTAATTTATACAATTTTTTTGAGTATTTTTGGACATCAAATGAAACCATTCTAAGCCGTAGTATTTTAGGTTCGAAGTTAGGGCCTTTTATGAACTTTAAACATTTTTCTTAATATCCTAGGGGTAGAAAACGAGGTTTTCCAGAATGGCTAGTGTGATGAAACTTTTTTTTTATTCTTCGGAACATTTTTTGTATTATTTTAAAAAGATGACATACGTTTTCTATATAAAAAAAGGTTTTTAAGATAAAATGATGTTTTTTAGTCACTCAAATATTGCTTTCAAAGATTTTTGAGAAAATCAAAACAGATTTTTGAATATTTCAGATGTGTCAAAAAAGAATCTAGAAGATTAAATTTTTTTTTCATTTTACAGGATTTTACAAAATATTAGGAAAAAGTCGAGACTTTTTAAAAGATATTTAGGACTTCTAGAAGTTTGCAAGGAAAAAAAAAATTTGATAAATTTTCGTAAATGTTTCCAAGTTTTTAAATATTTTAAATCTATTCAAAATAATTTTAAGAAAATTTGTTTATTCACTTGAAACCTTTCGAAATTCTTTAAAAGCTTCTAAAGTATTGGTTTGAAATCTTTAAAATCTTCTACTCTTTTTTAAAATTTAACGAAATCTTTTGAAATGTTTTTAAATCTTTTTCAATTTTTTCTTAAAGGTCATTTTCCAACACAAAAAAATCGTAAAAAATGTTTCCAGAAATCTTAAGAAAATTATTTTTTTAGTTTTTTCAAAATTTTAAAGCCTTCTAATACTTTGAAATTATTCAAATTTTTCATGAAATTTTTTTTAAATTCTGCAACATTAAAAAAGTTGTCTTAAAATCTTTTAGATTCTTCTTTGGCAATTTTAGAAATTCTATGAAATTGCTATGCTATGTTTTGAAGTCTTTTTAAATGTTCTCTTAAAATTAATTTTTCAAAATAAAAAATCATTTTTTTCTCGGAACTTGAAGAATTTTTTTCATTTTCTTGAAACCTTACAAAATTCCTAAAATATCTTACAAGTTTTCGTTATTTTTTAATAGTCCAAAACTTTTAAGTATCTCTTAAACTTACTCTTTTATACTTTTTTTTTCAAAATTTCAGAAAATAATTTAAAATTTTTTATAATCTTTTTTAATTTTCTCTCAGAATTCATTAAAAAAAAAAAATGATTTCAAAATTTCTCATGAATCTTAAGAATATTTTCTTAATTCTCTTGACGCCCTGAAAAATTGAGTTTACCTAAAATTTGTTTAAATCCTGAAAAATTCAAAGAATTGTCTTAATCTTTCATATTCTTTTTCCACACATTTTGGAATCTTAAAAACTTTAAATTATTCTTTTATAATTGAAGCTAAACCATTTCAAATTTTCCCAGAAATCGTTAATAAAGATCAATCTCAAAATCTTTCAAAATTTTTAAAAAGCTAAATTATTAATAAGTTTTTCCCATAATTTATTTTTTCTTATTATATTTTGAAAAGAATTATGATTCTAATTCGCAAGAGGGAATTTTTGAAATAAATGACAATTTTGAGTTGGTTTAGGGAATTTTCTAAAAGAATTATGATTCTGATTTGTAACAGCGAATTTTTGAAAAGAATGATTATTTTGAGTTGCTTTAAGGAATTTTCCCAAAAGAATTACGATTTTGATTTGGAAAGGGAAATTTTCGA
>CAKNYM010052327.1:170465-181305 GCA_932195095.1 Andricus curvator | reverse complement strand
AATTTAATTTGGAAAGGGGAATTTTCAAAAAGAATTATGATTCTGATATGTAACAGGGATTTTTTTAAATGAATGGTTATTTTGAGTAGGATTTGTAGCAGGGAATTTTTTTAATTAATGATAATTTTGGGTTGCTTCAGGGAATTTTCCAAAAGAATTACAATTTTGATTTCGAACAGGGGAATTTCAAAAAGAACAATTATGATTCGGATTTGTAATAGGGAATTGTTGAAATGAATGATAATGTTGAGTTGGGAATGATTATTCTGAGTAGCTTCAGGGAATTTTTCAAAAGAATTACAATTTTTATTTAAAACGGGGAATTTTCGAAAAGGACAACCAACGTCGATTCAGGCTTTTTGAAGAAAATCAAATTTAGATTTAGAAATTTAGAGATTTAAAAATATATATTCTGGGTTAAAAATAGGTATCAGCAGGCTACTTCACATTTAACAGTAATCCAATTCGAGAACTTCCGCTTCCTATCGCCTTTCTGAATTAAACGAAATTCATTTCCTTCGATCGATCGATGAAATTGGAACGCCCGTGGACTCCCGTTTCCCATTTAGGGATTTACAGGGAAACTTTCTTCTTACCTGATGAAATAAATTCAAATTTGTATTTATTATTATATATTATATGGTGTTCATTTCACGAACACTTTGCTTCCCGTTAGCAAATGTATTAGCTTCTTCATAGAGGAAGCTTTAGTTATTTTTTTCAATGATAGATAAACCAAAGTCTTCATTTTGATTAATTTAAAAATATAAATTAAAAAAAAAATACAAAATTACAAAATAATACCAAAAAAATTTGTAAATACAAAGACAAATCAGACAAATCAAATTTTGTATTCGAAATGATAATTTTTCGCGCTGGAAAAAAGAAGGGAAAAGTTCTGTCGCACCCTATCAGAATTATTCTATTTGAAAATTTATGATCAAAAAGTCTTTTCTATTCATGCGTCAACTTTGAATTATGTCGATGAAAAAAGTTTTTTTGTTTGAAACAGATGATTAAAATATTATAAATAAGCATAACTTCCCTAATCTTCAATAAAGTGTATTAATATTATAGATCAATCGATTTGCCTCGAATCAAGAAATCTTTTCCATTCTTGCATCAATTTTGAATTATGTTAGTGAAAAAAGTTTTACTATAAAAAACCGTGTTTTCAAATATTATGTGTTACCATAGCTTCCTTACGCTTTAATAAAATGTATCAATATTATAGGTCAATCGATTCGTCTTGAATCAACACAACTTTTCTATTCTCGCATCAACTTTAAATTATGAGAATGAAAAAATTTTTACTTTAAAAATCGATTTTAAAAATATATAAATTACCATAACTTCCCTACTCTTTCATAAATTGTATTCATATTGCAGGTCAATCAATTCGTCTCGAATCAAGGAATCTTTTATATTCTTGCATCAACTTTGAATTATGTTAAAGAAAAAAGTTTTACTATAAAAAACCGTATTTATAAATAGTATGCATTGCCATAGCTTTCCTACTCTTCAATAAAATGTATTAATGTTATAGGTCAATCGATTCTTCTTGAATCAACACATCTTTTCTGTTCTTGCATCAACTTTGAATTATGTCAATGAAAAAAGTTTTACTATAAAAAAACGATTTTCAAAATATATAAATTACGATAACTTTCCTACTCTTTAATAAAATGTAATAATATTATAGGTCAATCGATTCGACTGGAACCAAGGAATCTTTTATATTCTTGCATCAACTTTGAATTATGTTGAAGAAAAAAGTTTTACGATTAAAAACCGTATTTCCAAATATTATTTATTACCATAGCTTCCTTACTCTTCAATAAAATGTATTAATATTATAGGTCAATCGAATCGTCTCGAATAAACATATCTTTTCTGTTCTTGCATCAACTTTGAATTATTTTAATGAAAAAAGCTTTACTATAAAAAAAAAAACGATTTTAAAAATATATAAATTACCATAACTTCCCTACTCTTTAATAAAATGTATCTATATTATAGGTCAATCGATTCATCTTGAATGACTGCAACTCATCTATCCTCGCATCAACTTTAAATTATGAGAATGAGAAAATTTTTACTATAAAAATCGATTTGAAAAATATATAAATTACTAGAACTGCCCTACTCCCTAATAAAATATATTAATATTATAGGTCAATCGATTCGTCTCGAACCAAGGAATCTTTTATATTCTTGCATCAACTTTGAGTTATGTTGAAGAAAAAAGTTTTACTATAAAAAACCGTGTTTTCAAATATTATGCATTACCATAGCTTCCTTAATCTTCAATAAAATGTAATAATATTATAGGTCAATCGATTCGTCTCGAATCAACACATCTTTTCTGTTCTTGCATCAACTTTGAATTATGTTAATGAAAAAAGTGTTACTATAAAAACGATTTTAAAAATATATAAATTACCATAACTTCCCTACTCTTTAATAAAATGTATTAATATTGTAGGTCAATCGATTCGTTTCGAATCAAGAAATCTTTTATATTCTTGCATCAACTTTGAATTATGGTAATGGGAAAAATTTTACTATAAAAAAAACGATTTTTAAAAATCAATTTATCGGCAACCGTTTTCAAGTTATCGTGTTCACAACAAAGTATGAAATCCACACACACGCACACACACATCCGGACAATTGCATAGAACATTGTATTAGACATTGTTAAATTGAGGAAGGTTTAATTAAATAAATTAAAATTTTTTTGAAAATTGTGCAAAAAAAAATTAACTGAAAGAAATCTTAAAAGTTATCTTTATCAATGACATGTTAGCGATTTGATATGGAAACTTGGATAACTCTGGATATGACCTGGAATTTAGGTTCTAATCCTGCATTTTTTTATTCACAACTTTTTTCTTGAAAATTCAACTATTTTCTTAAAAATTTGTTTCTTTTTTTTTAAAGTTTAAATATTTGTTTTTAAATGCAACGTCTTGGTTGAAAATTAATTTTCTTTCTTGAAAATTCAACTATTTGGTTCAAAACGAATCTTTTCTATGGCAAGAAATTAATGTTGAAAATTAAACTCTTAAAATTCATCGTTTTTGGTGGAAAATTAATTCTTTTTGTTTCAAATTGAAATATTTTGTTGAAAATTCGTATTTTTTTGTTTTGTTTCAATTTGCTATTTGATTGATAATGCATGTATCTGTATTTTATTAAAAAATCGTCCTAAGATAGAAAATTAATCTTCTTGATTAAAAATTAATTTTTTCATGTCAAAACTTCAGCTAATTGGTAAAAAATAAAAAACTATTCTGAAAGTCATCTTTTCTGATGGAAAATTCAAATGTTTTGTTGAAAATTCGTTCTTTTGAAATAAAAATTCTTCTTTTATGGTAAAAAAGTCATCTTTCGTGGTAGAAAATTTAGGAACGCTTTTGTCGAAAATTCAATTTTTTGGATTTGGAATTCAACTATTTGGTTGAAAATTTATGTATTTTGTTGAAAATTCGTCTATTTTTTCCAAATGATCTTTTTTGGTCGAAAATTCAACTGTTTTGTAGAAAATTCGTCCTTTTGCGTTGAAAATTCATCTTTTATGGTAAAAAAAAGTATCTTTCTTTGTTGAAAATTCATCTCCGTTGGCGGAAAAGTAACTTTTTTTCGAAAATTTAATTTTCGGGTTGAAAATTCAACTATTTGATTGAAAATTCATCTATTCTGTTGAGAATTCGTTTTTTGGTAGAAAATAAATCTTATTGTTTGAAAATTCATCTTTGAAGGTTAAAAATTCAGCTATTTCATACAAAATTCTACTTTTTTGTTAAAAGTTTATTTATTTTGTTAAAAATTCAACTATTTTTTTAAAGTCGTTTTTTTTTGGTCGAAAATTCAACAGCTTTTTAGAAAATTCTTCCTTTCGGCTTATAAATTCATCTTTAATGTAAAAAAATCATATTTCTTTATTGAAAATTCATCTCTGTTGGCGGGAAATTACCTTTTTTTCGAAAATTTAATTTTGCGGATTAAAAATTCAACTATTTGGTTAAAAATTTCACTTTCTTTGCTAAAAATTAACTTTTTGTTGAAAATTCGATATCTAAAATTCGTCCTTTTTGGATTAAAAGTTATTTGGTTGAAAATTCATCTTTCTTGGTTGAAAATGAAATTTTTTGTTAAATATTCATTTTTTTTTTGTAGAAAATTCATATTTTTTTTGTTGAAAATTCATCTATTTTTTTTTTAAATTTATGTCTTTTATTTAAGAGTTTGACTATTTATTTTTAAATGCAACTATCTGGTTAGAAACTAATTTTCTTTTTTGGAAATTTGAATAAGTATCATTTAAAAAATTTTATTCATTTGCAAATTTGTATAATTAAAAAAAGTCGCTATTATAAATTATATAAAGTGGACACTTCCTTTTAAATTTTAAACTTTTAATTAAAAAATTTTCTTTTGATATTGAATAAAAAGCTTTTATGTGTGTTGCTGAGGGGAAAATAGAATAAAAAAGGGAAAATAATTTTCCTCGTCCTCTCGATCAAATCGTGCTTTCATTGCCTCGTGTTGAGTACAATTTTCGCGTTTATTGTTAATTTTCCCGAGAAAAATGTTTAAATCCCTCTTTTATGTTCACTCTCGTGGAATTGCAAGTTTTCCAATAACGTGAAAATCATTATTTTTCACATTTCATACACTTTTTCCATATTTTGGTGGTTTTTAAAATAACTTTTTCTGTTTAATTCTGCTAAAAGCTACTTTTTCACGAATTAAAATATACTGATTTCAGAAAAATTATATAAATTTTATAACCAACAATTTAAATATTTAAAGATTTCTTTGAAAACAAAAAAAAATTATTTAAAATTGTGGCGTTTAAATGTAAGTAAAGTCGAGAGGAGATCATTTTCGTTAAAAAGGAAAATCTCGAATTTTGAAAAATATCGAAAATATAATAACCGAAATAGAAAATTTAGGAACAATAAAAATTTCCAGAATTTCAAATTACCGAAATAAATAAAGGTTTAAAAAAACTTTGATTAAATAGAATGTCAAAAATTAAATTAAATTAAATTATGCAATTACAAAAATTTTAAAACTCGAAATAGCAAATTCACGAAATTTCAAATTCTCGAAAGAAATAATATTTTGGATCAGTTAGAATAATATATTTTTTTATATATTTTAGGTGTATACTGCGTAGTTTCAAATTAAATTTTTTTTTCTGATCATTGGAAATTTCGGAAATTTTAATTTTTTTGAAAATTTTCTATTGTGGTAATTATATTTTTGGTAATTCTAATTATTTGGGATTTTTTTTTCGTCAAAATTATTTCAAAATTGCTTAGTTTTGAAACCTGAAAATATAAATTTTTTGTTTCTCCAAGCCTCATTTTGAATATTTTTATTTTGTAACTTTTTCATATAATAACAATGTATCCGAAATTTTTTTTTAAGTGAGAATTAATTTATTATTTGGAAAATTTTGTCGTCTTTTGTAGAAAGTTTTTATTCAACGTTTCAATTTTAAAATTAAGCAAATTGAAGTATTTTTATTATTTTTATTTTTCTACACGTCTATTAATATTTAATTAAAAAAGTCCTTGAATTGCGATATTTTTGAAATTTCCCTAGTAGAAATGTCCGTAGTATGCCGGAATTCACCACCGGCAGAGTACTGATTCAGTACTGACAACCAGTACTGACCTCCGGAATCCTGCCAGTACTGGCAGAACGTTGGTCTGAAGACCGAATCAGTACCAGTTCGGTGGTAAATAAAAATTCTTATTTGTTAAAGAAATTCTTAAAAATGCTACTAGAATGTTTTCGAAGGATGAAAAATATCAAATCGTGGACAAGATTTTTTTTTCACTCAAAAATTGTTTGAAGTCCCTACATAAAAAAGCATGTTAAGAGTTCTAGAAAATCAAACTCTAAAAATAAAAATTATTAAAATGTTCTAAATATATATATATATATAATTTATGGTAAAATATTTATTAATCCCACTTTCTAAAGATCAAATCAACGCGCGTCAACATGAGAGACCCGTGCGGAAAATGTCTTTTTTAGCCTTATTTGAAAAAAGGCTCCTACCAGGCCCTGATAAGGTTGCCTGATTTAAAAATGTATATAACGGCCCTGATCAGGTCCAAATACGGCCCGGATAGGCTAGCCTTATTTTTAATTAAGGCAATCTGATAAAAGGCCGTATTTACGACCCTGATCAGGTAAGAATAAGGCCCGGATAGATTGCCCTTTTTATTCAGTAACGCAGTTTATTGAAACTTTTTATAATAATGATAATGATTAATAGTCGCTTTCGTAAAAAAAGGAGAAAATACATTAATTCATGTTGATTTTTTTTCATCTAGTATATTAGATTTTTTTACAATAGTTTAACAATAATCTACGGTGCTCTGCTACGTAAAATGCTTGAAATAATAATATTGAAATTTCATCGCATTATTAATCACTATAAATAATAATTAATCAAATTCTGATATCGTAAATTATTTATTATGTATTGTGTTGAACAATAATTTTTATTGTAGCTTTAATAAATAAGTTCGTATATTCATATATCTAACTATCATAATGGTATGAACGATAAACCACGATTCATGGATAAAAGATTTGACACAAAAAGATTTGATTCAAAATTTGAAGATTTGAATCTTACCGCCTTGGGCAAAAGTTCGGCTGTGGTGCGCCAGGGCGCGCAACGATTTGCCTCTCTCGCAGTCGAAACGGCGCGCCGAGTGTTTAAGACAGGAGTCGAGGCGTCGAAAATCATACTTACTTGGCATAAATGCTACCGTGATCAACAAGATGGTTACTGCAGGGCGACGCTCTTCTATTGCACTATGGTCGAGCTGACCCTTGCTGCTGCAAGATATCCGAATGTGGATATCTCGGACGTATAATTTTTGTTAGTCGCGACTGTGTACGCGGGCTGTACGGATACGGTAAATTGTATAGTACTTGACAGAATTAAAAATGATTTTAATATACATTATTGTATGTTAATAATATGTATTTTAATAAAACTTCACATTATATCCCATTTAACTCCCTGATTATTCCTACGATATCCCTGGGACAATACAGAACATAATTAGAATCAAATGGGATATCGCGCAATATTCTATTGCTATAAGGAGCTATTTATATGCCAGTAGTGTGCCAGTACTGTGCCAGTACTGATAGTCAGTACTGAGTCAGTACTGGACAAGCTCCGAAAATCAGTACTGGACAGCGTTACAAGCCAGTACTGGCCCAGCACTGGCCCAGTACTGGGAGTCAGTACTGCCAGACCGGCAGTCAGTACTGGGTCAGTACTGCGCCGTTCGTACATTTCTACTAGGGTTATAATTTTTTTTTTATTAAATTGTTCACTTTTTATTGTTAATTTTTGCGCGATTCTACTGATAGATTATTCAATACTAAATTGCATCAAAAAAATTTTTACTTAAAAAATGATCTTTATAATGTTCAATTTTGAATATATTTTTGAATTTATTTATTTATTCGAAACTTTTGTAACTTGTAAATATAAATTTTTGGTTTCTCAAAACTTCTTAGTTCAAATTCTTAATTTTTCAAGACTTCAATTTTAAAATTAAGCAAATTGAAGGATTTTTAATATTTTTATTTTTCAAGTCTATTAATAATTAATTGCAAAAGTCCTTAAATCGCACTATTTTCGAAATTCGTCAAATTTTTTACACTAAATTGTTTAGTTTTATTTTTTTCGCGAATCTAATTATCAATTATTCAATATTAGATGCATAAAAAGTTGTTAGGAAATTTTTCTTATATTTTTAAAAAATGGTTTCATTTTTATTTTTTGTAAGGATTGAAATTTATTTATTCATTCAAAATATTTGTAATCTGAAAATATAAATTTTTGGGTTGTCAAAGCTTTTCACTTCAAATTCTTAATTTTTTAATGCTTCAATTTTTAAATTAAGAAAATGAAAGTATTTTTAATATTTTTATTTTTCAAGACGTATATTAATACTTAATTACAAAAGTCCTTCAATTGCAGTGTTTTCAAAATTTTAAAAATGTTTTTTATTAAATTGTTTAATTTTCATTGTTGATTTTGTGGCGATTCTAATGATAAATTATTGATTAATATTGAATTCATAAAAAGTTGTGAAAAATTATTTTTTTTTATTGTTTAATTTTAATTGTTTCGTTTTCTGTCAGGCTTGAAATTTGTTTATTTATTCAAAAGTTTTGTAACCTAAAAATATAAATTTTTTGGGTTTACAAAGCTTTTTACTTCAAATTCTTAATTTTTGAATGCTTCCATTTTTTATTCAAGGAAATGAAAGGATTTTTAATATTTTTATTTTTCAAGACGTCCATTAATATTTAATTAAAAAGTCCTTAAATCGCAATGTTTCCAAAATTGGTCAATTTTTCAAAGTTAAATTGTTTAATTTATTTTGTTAACTTTTTCGAATTCTAATGATAGATAAAATTATTCAATATTAAATGCATAAAAAATTGTTAGAAGAAATTGTTCCTTATTTTTTAATTTTTTTTTAAATTGTTTGTAAGGTTTAAAATTTAGTTATTTATTAAAACGTTTTGTTACCTGAAAATATAAATTTTTAGTTTCTCAAAGCTCCTCAGTTCAAATTCTTAATTTTTTAACGCTTTAATTTAGAATAAACCAAATTAAAACTAAAACGTTTCCAAAATTCATAATAAATTTTTGATTAAATTGTTTAATTTCAACTCTTAATTTATGAATTAAAAAAAAAATTTTATTTATTACGAACCTAATGATAAATTATTTAATATTGAATTCATTCAAAATTGTTTAACTTTCAAAATAAAATTTTGTAATCTTCAATTTTAAAGATGAGGTTTAAGGCTTCACGTTGAATTACCGAAATTAAACCGAAGATTGTTAAATTTTTAACAACAATTTTTTTACATTAAAAAATTCCTCAAATACCAAAAAGAATATCAAATAAAATTGTTTCCTCAATTTATTGAAATGTTTCATTTTTTAAATTAACCAAATTTAACGATTTTGAATATTTCTATTTTGCAACACTTGTTCGATAAATAAATAATTACAAAAAGTCTCTAATTGCAATATTTTCGAAATTTGTTAAATTTTTTTTCGTTAAATTTTTTAGTTTTTAGTTCTTAACTTACGACATAGTTCAAATCTGTCGGTTAGGACAGATTTAATTGTTTAAGGCTTCTCATTCGATCACCGAAGTTAAGCAACACTTGGCGCGGTCTGTATTCGGATGGGTGCCGTCCTACTAGACGAGGACTTTTTATCAGTCTCAACCTAATACTAATCCATAAAAACCCTAATTTTCACGTACAAGAATAAAATATCTTGAAAAAAACAAACTTTTTTGGAACCTATATTATCACTGTCTTGATTGGGCGTCATAAATGCCGTAATGCGGTCAAGAATGAGGGTGAAAAAAAAATACTGAAAAAAAAGAAAAGTGAGGTAGAGAAAAATAATGGTGATGAAAGGGTTGGACGAGGGCCAGAATTTAACAACCCTCGAACCTCTTCGTCTTCCGCAAAACCACCCCCGCCTTCGTGTGTGATATTTATCTACGAATTTTTCCTTTTTCACTTTTCTCATTTTTCCTTTTCCACTTTTCTCTCGCACACTAAACTCGGCTTTTCCACGTGAAGAAGCGGCTTTTTCCTTCGATTTTCTTCCCTCACGATGAAAACTCGATATTTATTCAGATGGTTTTATTTCGGTCGGAAGGCGTGTTTCCATGGAATAACAGGAATGTGGAAATATGGAGGAATGAAAGAATAAAAAATAAATATAGAGGAGAAATATCGAGTCATGCATGAAAGGGATCTTAGAAACTATATAAAGCGTTATCGTAAATTTAAGAAAAGTCGAAATGAAATATCAAATAAGCTAAGTAACATATTCAATATTCTAAATTTAAATTTCGATTATTTTATCTATTTTTTCTTACAATAAAAAATATTACGAATGTTTTTTAACGAAAAAAAAATTATCTTTTTGATCGACTCCGGTCGGAATCGAACCCACGCCACGTAAACTGATTGCCGTTCAACCAACGCAGTGGGAAAAAATGAATTTTTTGGTTGAAAGTAATGTACAGCCCACAGATAATGACCGATTGGGACGAAAAAAATCAAATTTTTTCATAAATAAACAAATATAAGGAAAAAATATTAACTATTGCATGTTTCGGTGAGAATTAATTTTTTAAATGAAAAATCAACTATTGACTTGATTTTGAGTTGAACTACTTTCTGAAAAATTAATTTTTTTTGTTCAAGAATCATTTTAGTTGAGCGTTCGACTATTTGGTCGTAAATTATTTTTTTTGTTGAAAATTCATACTTTCGTGTTCAAATTGAATTTCCTGGTAGAAATTTTTTTTTTTTTTTCCTTGAAAATTCAACAGTTTGGTAGAAAATTAATATATTTGGTTGAAAATTTAATTATATTGTTAGAAAATCGTTTTTTTATTAAAAATTAATTTTTTGTTGCAATTTTAACTATTCCACTTGTGGTTGAAAATTGATCCTTTATAAATTGAAAATTTAACTATTTGGTAGAAAATTCATGTATTTTGTTAAAAATTCGTCTATTTCGGTAGAAAATATTCTTCTTTTTCAGTTGAATTCAATTGTTTGAAAATTAGTTTTTTTTTGGTTTGTTAAAAATTAGTTTTTTTAACTGAAAATTGAACGATTCCATTTTTGGTTGAAAATTTATCTCATTTTTTTTTGAAAATTCAACTATTTCGTGAAAAATTCATATCTCTCGATTTGAAAATCAATTTTCTGGTTGAAAATTCTCCTTTTCCGG
>CAKNYM010052327.1:147347-170455 GCA_932195095.1 Andricus curvator | reverse complement strand
GTAATTTTTTAAACTAAAAATTTAGTTATTTCATTTTTGTTTGAAAATTGATCTTTTTATTTTGAAAATTCAACTATTGGATTAAAAATTCATGTATTTTATTAAAAATTCGTCTATTTCGGTAGAAAACATTCTTCCTTTTTAGTTGAATTTAACTGGTTGAAAATTAATTTTGTTTTAGTTTGCTAAAAATTAGTTTTTTAAACTGAAAATTAAACAATTCCATTTTTGGTTGAAAAATCTTTTTTTTTTTTAATTTATTTGTTTCGGGGAAAATTCATATTTCTCGATTAATAATTAATTTTGTTGTTGAAAATTCTTCTTTTCATTGAAAATTCAACTATTGGATTGAAAATTATTTTTTTGTTGGTTTGTTAAAAATTAGTTTTTTAAACTGAAAATTTAATTATTTTATTTTTGTTTGAAAACTGATCTTTTTATTTTGAAAATTCAACTATTGGACTGAATATTCATGTATATATATTATTATTTTTTAGTGGAATTCAACTGGTTGAAGTTTAGTTTCTTTTTTAGTTCAAAATTATTTTTTGAAACTGAAAATTAAACAATTTCATCTTTGTTTCAAAAATCTCTTTTTTTTTTTTAAATTCAACTGTTATGTGAAAAATTCACATTTCTGGATTAATAATTAATTTTCTTATTGAAAATTCTTCTTTTCCGGTTTGCAAGTCAACTGTTTCATAAAATATTTCACTTTTTTGTGGAAAGGTAATTTTTTAAACTAAAAATTTAATTATTTAATTTTTGTTTGAAAATTAATCTTTTTATTTTGAAAATTCAACTATTGGACTGAAAATTCATCTATTTGGTCGAAAATTCGTCTGGTGGTAAAAAAATATTATTCTTGGCTGAGAATTCAGCTATTTTGTAAAAAATTCAACTATTTTTTTGAAAATGTAACTTTTTAGTTTCGAAGACAATTGTATAAAGACATTCATTTTTGTGATTTTGCGATTTTCTAAAACTAAGATTGACATATGGTACATATTTTTCCGAAAGGTTTTTTTAACGCTTTAATTTAAAATAAACCAAATTAACCTAAAACATTACCAAAATTTATAACAAATTTTTGATTAAATTGTTTAATTTTAACTCTTAATTTAGGACATTTTTTCATTTTTTTTAAGCAATTGAAAGGATTTTTAATATTTTTATTTTTTAAGACGTCTACTAATATTTAATTAAAGATTCCTTAAATTGTAATGTTTCCAAAATTTGTCAATTTTTTAAGGTGTAATTGTTTAATTTACATTGTTAACTTTTTCGAATTTTAATGATAAATTATTCAATATTAAATGTATACAAAATTATTAAAACAAATTGTTTCTTATTTTTTAATTGTTTGTAAAAAAAAGATTTTAATATTAACTTAAAAATATTTAAATTAGATCAAGAACGACGAGACACACTTGAATTTTCAACCAAAAAATGTTTTCTATCAAAAAGATAAATTTTCATTAATTTTCAAATCAATTTTTCCCTTTAAATATACATTATTGTTCAGAATATTAAAAATTTAATATAAAAAATAATAAAAAAAAATAATACTAAGGTTACATTTATTTTATGTTTCAGGTACGTATGAATCATACATTGGGTTATTTTCTATTTCGAAATAGAACTTGATGATCGTATTGGTATGTAAAAGATCGCATTGAACAATTTTATTTTCTTTATATTAAAATTATTTAATTTTTGATTGAGTTTCAGCAGTTCAATTTTGAAAAAAATCCAACAAAAAATACTTCAATTTTGAATGCTCTAAAATGGAAAATTCTAATAATAATAAAATAATAATAATTTTATCATATTTTCAAAATGTACAAAAAAAATAAAAAGATTTTCTGGAAAATTCCACCTTTTTTATTTTCCCCATATTCTCTTACAGTTTGTGCTTTCGGCCACAAAAGTTATTTACTTCACATAAAACTGACAAGATATCTTGTTTATGAAAGTGAAAATTCAACAAAAAATTTGCAAAAAATATAAGTGTGGGTTTTTTGAGAAAATCGACTTTTAATATTTTCAGAAATCTGGAAAGAAATCTCAAATAAAAAAATTGGGTCAACATTTATAGAGGTTTAAACAAATTTTGCGTTTTTTGAAACCAAGCATGTTTTGAAATGGATTCGTTCTTTTTTTTCTAATTGAAAATTCAACTATCTTTTTAAACCCCTAATTATTTTGTTGAAAATTCAACGCCTTTGTTAAAAATTAAGTTATTGTGCTTAAAAATTCAATTAATTGGTTGAAAATTCATCTTTCTTGGTTGAAAATTAAGTTTTTGTTGAAAATTTATTTTTTTGTTTAAAATTGACCTTTTTGATAGAAAACATTTTTTCGTTGAAAATTCAAGTGTGTCTCATCGTTTTCGATCTAATTAAAATATTTTTAAGTTAAAATTAAAATCTTTTTTGGTTGAATTATCAACTATTATATTTTCCGTTGAGAAATTATATTTTTTGGTTGCAGATTCATTTTTCTGGTTGAAAATGTAACTTTTTTTTTTAAATTCGTCTTCTTTAGTCGAATTCAACTATTTTTCATTTAATATAAAAAAAAATTTTATATAATATATGAACTATTATATCTGTTCTTGTTGAAAATTAATTTTTTGTTGAAGATTTATAATTTCATTCAAAAATTAATTTCTTTGGTTGAAAATTTAACTATTTTGTTCAAAAGTCGTTTTTTTCGCTGAGAATCAATTTTCTAAAATATAAATGTAACTATTCCATTTTGGGTTGCAAATTGATATTTTCTGTTTGAAAATTCATGTATTTTGTGGAAAATTCTTTTTTTTTTAGAATTCATCTTTTTTGGTTAAAAATTCAGCTATTTGACTAAAAATTAATTTTTTTTTGTTTGAGGATTCAACTATTTTGTTGAAAATTTCTCGTTTCTGGTTGGAATAAACTATTTTGTGTTTGAAATTAAAATATTTTCTGGTTGAAATATCAAATAATATTTTTTGTTTGTTGAGAATTCATATTTTTTGGTTAAAAATTTGACTATTTGACGAAAAATATATTTTTTTTTTCGGTTGAGGGTTCAATTATTTTTTTCAAAATTCGTCGTTTTGTTGAAAAAACTGTTTCGGATTTAAAATTTAAATATTTTGTGTTTGAATATCAACTATTTGGTTAAAAATTCAACTATTTTTTTTAATTCAACTGTGTTTGATTTAAATGAAATACTTTTTGATTGATATATCAACTGTAATATTTTTGGTTAATAATTCACCTTTTTTGCATTTAAAATGAATCTTTTTTTCTATAAAAGTTATCTTTTTTGGTTGAAAATTAACTCTTTTATTAAAAATTCAACTTTTTTGTTGAAAGTTCCACTTTTCTGGTTCAAAATTTAATTGTCTTCTAAAAAATTCGTCTTTTTATCATTAGGTTGAAAATTCATCTTCGTAGGTAGAAAATTAATCTATTTTAATTTTTCTATTTCATTCATTTATCTATTTTAATTCATTTTTTGGTTAAAGATTCATAATTTTAGTTGAAAATTAGTTTTTTTTTGTTTGTTAAAAATTAATCTTTGAACTGAAGAAGTAACTATTTTGATAGAAATTTAACTGATTGTGAAATCGAATTTGTTTGTTGAAAATTCATATTCAGATTGAAAATTTAACAATTTGGTAGAAAATTCAAATATCTGGTACCAAATTAATCTGGTTTTTAGAAAATACGTTTTTTTTGTTATTGAAAATCATTCTCTTAAAATTAAAATCAAACTATTAGATTTTTGGTTAACAATTCATATTTTTTTAATTCTACTATTTAATTAACATTTTTAGAAACCAAAAAAAAAAATATGAACTAAAAATTAATCGAATAAAATGTCAAAGCACATCATATCCATGTTTCAAACTATTTAGTTGAAAATGTATGGAACTTGTTGAAGATTGTTTGTTTTTTTTACAGAAAATTGTTCTTTTTATTTGAAAATTCGACTATTTGGTTAAAAATATATTTTCTTAAAAATTCATCTTTTCTGGGGAAAAATTAATCTTTCTGGTTAAAAATTCTTTTATTTAAGCAACACGCTCGATCCGAAATACTGCTAAGATTCAGGTCGCTGATCAATCTCACTAGCAATCATCCCAGGTGAAGAGCTTCAGGGGGCTAATAGGAAAATAAATTTTTTTGTCATAAAATTAATGTGGATACTATATTAATTTTATTTAAAAAAATTTGTTCCCCCATCATTCCCCTATTTTCATAAAAAAACACCCCAATTGACCTCTTTTAAGATCATTTTGTACAATGAAATCTAAATACCGTTTTTGAATTTTTGTTGAACTAGTGGGTGACTTTTAGAGTCACCTTGTAGAGAGGTCAAACGTCGCGACGCTTCGCGTCGGTTTGTTCTTTGTCGCCCTCCAGTCGATCGATGGTCCCAGATCTGTCGTCTGGTGGCTGGTACATGCATTTCCGGTTGTTGGCTTGTGGATAAGGACCATAGAAATACATGACCGGATCGGTCATGGTCTTAACGGATGACTGGAAAGTGCTATCGTCAATAACGATATACAGGCCAGCATGTCAGAGTCGGACCATTACGGGAAACAAAAATCGATCGTCCCAAGGGCGTCTCCTGTTATTTGTGCCATACCTACATGTGACGTGGAACGAAGAAACCAGCCTCAGGACCGAAAATTCGATTTTCTGGGTCTTATTAATTCTGAATAGTGAAAATTTCCCCTATCGAATGAAAAATCCCCATTTCTCCAGGATCAAAATAGAATTTTCTGCAACTAAAAGTTGGGAGGTGTTTTTTTTCGCATAGCACTCGACTCTTGCACCAACATTTATATTTTTTAATTGATCAAATTGCAAACTTTAGTTTGTCTCTTATTTAAAAAATCACTAATGCTTCAACTATGACGAAGAAAATACATTTGCTAACGGGAAGCAAAGTACTCGCCAAATGAGCACCACATGTGACGTGGAACGAAGAAACCAGCCTTAGGACCGAAAATTCGATTTTCCGGGTTTTATTAATTCTGAATGGTGAAGATTTCCCCTGTCGAATAAAAAATCCCCATTTCTCCACAATCAAAATTGAATTTTCGGCAACTAAGTTGGGAGGTGTTTTTTTTTCGCATAGCACTCGACTCTTACACGGAAAAAATTTATCCGTGAAGAAGTCACGAACTTGTAGCTAGGTCTCGGATACGAGATACAAAAATGAAACATTAAATCCTTATTTCTATGAGAAATATATGGATAAATTTCGAAGTTTCTTACGTACAGTTCGAATTTCCTACGAACAGTTCCTGAAAATTTCAGACTGAAATAAAAAGAGGAAAAATTTTATTTGTGCGATTTAATTTTATATTAATTTATAAATTCGCAACTCAGAAGATTCGAACCTCAAACACTGCTGACTCACCAGTTTCTAAACATAAACCAGGAGTGCGTAAACACGCGCAGCCATCGAGGCCAAACAAAATAGGTATTATAAAACTTCTAGCCACTCATCCGACGAGCTCGAGGCACACATACGAGCGCACACACGCACCGCGCGTGTGTGCGTGGGCCACGTACAGGGAGACTTAGGTCGAGTTCCCAGATTTGTCGGGCAAGCTCGTGAGTGCTCTGAGAATCTTTTCCCAATCACTCGTAATATTTTTGTAATTATTCACGTAAAAAAAAAGTGATGAACCGTTTTAGAATTTTCACATCGAGTTCGTCAATCTTTCTCAAAGTTCGCAGGTTATTTACGAAAATACATAAATATCCGACGAATTTTTCTCATATCCGAGACCTAGCTACTAGTTCGTGACTTTTTTACGGATAAATTTTTTCCGTGTACACCAACATTTGTTGTATTTTTAAATTGATCAAATTGCAAACTTTAGTTTGTCTATTATTTAAAAAATCACTAATGCTTCTACTATGGGGAAGAAAATACATTTGCTAACGGGAAGCAAAGTACTCGCCAAATGAGCACCATATGTGACGTGGAACGAAGAAACCAGCCTTAGGACCGAAAATTCGATTTTCCGGGTTTTATTAATTCTGAATGGTAAAGATTTCCCCTGTCGAATAAAAAATCCCCATTTCTCCACGATCAAAATTGAATTTTCTGCAACTAAGTTGGGAGGTGTTTTTTTTTCGCATAGCACTCGACTCTTGCACCAACACTTATATTTTTATATTGATCAAGTTGCAAACTTTAGTTTGTGTATTATTTAAAAAATCACTAATGCTTCAACTATGAGGAAGAAAATACATTTGCTAACGGGAAGCAAAGTACTCGCCAAATGAGTACCATATGTGACGTGGAACGAAGAAAGCAGGCTTAGGACCAAAAAATCGCGATTAGACAGTTTTTCTTGATATCAGGGCTCGAAACGGGTAAGCTTTTAGTAACTTAGTTACTTTTTTGATCCGCGGTTACTAAAAAGTTACTTATTTTATGAAAAGGTTAATTTTGGTTACAGTTTTTGCCCGAAATAACGAAATGAATTAATTGATTGATCGTCTTATTTAAAAACTTGTGAAAAATGTAAACATTTTTTCAGTAAATTTGGCACTTTAGAGCCGGGAAAATTAAAGAAAAACAATAAAAGAATAATTAGTTCGTATGTGAAATGTATAAGAAGGGCCATCAATTGAATTATTATGAATCCTGATGAAAATCGCAATTTAGCTAAAATTGCTAGTTTTTAAATTAAAATTTGAATCTTTTTTGTTGAGATTTTAGTTTGAAATTCATCTTTTTTTGGTAGACAATTAATCTTCTTGATTGAAAATCATCCTTTTGTTTCAAAATACATAATTTTATTTGAAAATTCATCGCTTTGTTTGAAAATGTAACTATTTTTTTGAAAGTTAGTTTCTTTTTGTTGAAAGTAATTTTTTTAACTGAAAATTTAACTTATTTCAATTGAAAACTCTATAGTTGCAGTTGAAAATCCATCTGTTTGGGTAAACCTTAATTCTTTAACTTGAAATTGAATTATTTAAGTTTTATCTTTAAATTAAAGTTGAAAATTAAGTTTAAAGTTAAATCCAGATTTACTTGTTGGAAATTCAACTGTTTTCTAAAAATTGGTCTTTTTGGTTTAAAAACTAAATAGTCGAATTTTCAACCAAGAAGATCTAGTTTCTACCAAAAAGACGAATTTTGGACAAATTACATTTTTCAAACAACATTACAATATTTTTTGTGTAATTATAATTTTTTAAAGAAATTATAACACGGAAATAAATTTTGAAAAATAAAATTAATGTGGGTACCATATTGAATTAAATATGAAACTGTTTCACTTTTCAGATTTCAAGATAAAATATATTTCATTTTTAATAAAATAGTTGCATTTTCAACCAAAAAATTGTTTTGACCAAAAAGAATGAATTTTAAACAAAAGAGACTGTATTCAAGCTAAAAAGTCGAATTTTTCAGAAAACAGCTGACTTTGAAACCCGTCAAGATGAATTTTCAACAAAAAGTTCATTTTCAACCAAATAGTTGAATTTTTAGGCAAATAGGTATTCAACCCACAAAGTTAAATTTGTAACCAAATGGTCGAATTTTTAAACAAAAAAGATTAACCTTCAAACAGAGGAAGTCGAATTTTCAACCAAATATTTCCATTTTTTAAACAAAAAGACGATTTTTTTAGAAGGCAAATAAATTTTGAACCAGAAAGGTAGAACTTTCAACAAAAAAGTTCAATTTCAACCAAGAAAAATGACTTTTCTACGAAAAAGGTGAAATTTCCAATGCAAAAAAGATGAATTCTTAATCAAAAATAATATCTTTGATATTTCAACCAAATTTTTTTAATCGGTCAAGATCAATTTTTACCAAAAAGTTAATTTTTAAAAGAATAGTTTGATTTTCAATGCAAAAGACGAATTTTCAACAAAATAGTCGAATTTTTAACCAAATAGTTGAGTTTTCAACCTACAACGATGATTTTTCAACCAAATAATCCAATTTTTTAACAAAAAGGATTAAGCTTCAACAAAAAAAAAATTAAATTTTCAACACAAAAGTTAAATTAAAAAAAAAGTTAATTTTCAATCCAAAAAGACGAATTTTCACCAAAAAATTGAATTTTCTACCAAAAAGGATGACTTTTGAAAAAAATTATTTATTTTTAAACAAAAAAATTATATTTCTACTTGAATAATAAAAATTTTAATCAACAATAGTTTAAAGAACCAAAACAAGTTAATTTTTAGACAAATACTCAAATTTTTAAACAAAAAAGATGAGTTCTCAACGAAAAATATAATAGTTGATGTTTCAACCAAAACAAGTTAATTTTTAGTCAAGTAGTCAAATTTTAAACCTCAAAAAGATGAATTTTCAATTAATAAAAAAAAAGAATTTTCAACGATGATTATAATAATTGATATTTTAACCAACAAAAAATTTAATTTTCTTTTAAAAACAGTTAAATTCAACCAGAAACGACGAATTTTTGACAAAATATTTTATATTTCAACTAAAACAAGTTAATTTTCAGTCAAACAGTTGAATTTTCAACCAAAAAAAATTAATTCTCAACAGAAACAAAAAATTTTCAACGAAAAATATAGTAATTGATATTTCAACCAAGAAAAATTAATTTTATATCAAAAACAGTTCAATTCAAACAGAAAAGACGAATTTTCAACTAAATAGTTGAATCCTCAGCCAAAACAAATTAATTTTTGTCAAACACTCAAATTTTCAAACAAAAACGATGAACTCTCAACAAAAAATATAATAGTTTATATTTTAACCAAAAAAAGTTAATTTTTAGTCGAGTATTCAAATTTTAAATCAAAAAAGATGAATTTTCAATTAGAAAAAAAAGGATTTTCCACAAAAAATATAATAATTGATATTTCAACCAACAAAAAATTTAATTTTCATTTCAAAACAGTTGAATTTAACCAGAAACGACGAATTTTTGACAAAATTTTTGATATTTCAACCAAAACAAGTTAATTTTCAGTCAAACAGTTGAATTTTCAACCAAAAAAGATGAATCCTCAACAACAACAAATTTTCAACGAAAAATATAATAATTGATATTTCAGCCAAGAAAAGTTAATTTTTAGTCGAGTATTCAAATTTTAAACCAAAAAAGATGAATTTTCAATTAGAAAAAAAAAAGGATTTTCCACAAAAAATATAATAATTGATATTTCAATCAACAAAAAATTTAATTTTCATTTCAAAACAGTTGAATTTAACCAGAAACGACGAATTTTTGACAAAATTTTTGATATTTCAACCAAAACAAGTTAATTTTCAGTCAAACAGTTGAATTTTCAACCAAAAAAGATGAATCCTCAACAACAACAAATTTTCAACGAAAAATATAATAATTGATATTTCAGCCAAGAAAAATTAATTTTATATCAAAAACAGTTCAATTCAAACAGAAATGACGAATTTTCAACAAAATAGTTGAATCCTCAACAAAAACAAATTACTTTTTAGTCAAATACTCAAATTTTCAAACAAAAAAGATGAATTCTCAACGAAAAATATAATAGTTGATATTTCAACCAAAACAAGTTAATTTTTGGTCAAGTGGTCAAATTTTAAACCTCAAAAAGGTGAATTTTCAATTACAAAAAAGAAGAATTTTCAACGAAAAATATAATAATTGATATTTCAACGAACAAAAAATTTAATTTTCATTTAGAAATAGTGCAATTCAAACAAAAACGACGAATTTTTAACAAAATGATTGTATCCTCAATCAAAACAAGTTAGTTTTTAGTCAAAAAGTCGAATTTTCAACGAAAAAAATGAAGTTTTAAGAATGTAATTCAACTTCCAACCAAGGAGTTGAATTTTCAACCTGAAAAGAATAACTTCCAACGAAAAATGTAACTGCTGATATTTAAAACAAATGTAATTAAAATAAACAGTTTGATTTAACTAACAACAAAGAATATTTAACAAAATATTTCAATCCCCAACTAAAACAGATTAATTTTCAACCCAACAGTATTGTCAACAAAAAATTTATTTTTTTCCATAAAGACGAATTTTCAACAAAATACATACATTTTGAAACAAATAGTTGAATTTTCAACCAAATTGTTGAATTTTCGAGCCAAAAATACGAATTTTCTACAAAAATGTTGAATTTTAAACAAAAAATTAATTTTCAACTGGAACAGATTAATTTTTAACCATACAGTTGCAAACCAAAAAAGGTAAAATTTCTACAAAAAGAAAAAATTCATCTTTTTGGCTAGAAAATTCAACTATTTGGTTAAAAATGCAACTTTTTTTGTTCGTAGTTTAATTTATTTTTAATTCGACCATTTGGTTGAAAATTTATCTTTTCAGTTTGGACATTCAAGTACTTGGATAAAAATTAATTTTTATTTTTTAAAATCAACTTTTTTGATAAAATCAACTTTTTTGTTGAAAATTCATCTTTCCGGTTTTTAAAGTCAGCTGTTTTCTAAAACTTTTGATTTTTTAGCTTTGAAACTCAACTCTTTTATTGAAAATTCTTGTCTTTTGGTAGAAAACTCATCAATTTTGTTAATAATTAATTGATTTCATTAAAAATCTAATTATATTCTTCTTTTTTGGTGGAATTGACCTGTTTTGTCTTTAAAAATTAAATCTTTTTTGGTTAACATATCAACTATTATAATTTCAGTTAAAAATGCTTTTTTTTTTGTTGCAAATTCAATTATTTTGTTAAAAATTTTTTTTTTGCGAGTTCATCTCTTTGGTATAAATTTAATCATTTCGCGTTAAAAATACAACTGATAGCCTACAAATGAATTTGTTTTGGTTAAAAATTAAACTATTTTGTTCAAAATTATTCGTTTTTGGTAGAATTCATCTTATTAGTTTCAAAATTCAACTATTTTGTTTAAACTACATCTGTTTTATTGAAAAATTATCTCTCCTGCTGGAAAGTTTAATTATTTGGATGAAAATTAATTTTGTTTTTAATTTAACTATTTGGTCATTTTATCAATTTTTTACAAAGATTTTGCTAAAATAGTACAAATTTTAATATTTTCATAAAATTTAGAAAAAATCTAACATAATAAACATTTTGCTATAGATACGTATTTACAATGTTTGTCTTGCCGTTACGCGTAACGAGCGAAAGTAGGTTGACGTATGGAGTGTCTGATCGGACATTCTGTTACTACTTAATTTATCATCTCAGTAGTTATGGCCGTCCTTATCAGCCACCTTGGACAGCCTTCATTTTCAAGCCAGTCCACATTTTTCGTCGATCTTGTTGAAACCAAATTTTAGATTATCATTATTTATTTTTCCATTATATACTTTTCTATTTACAATATATATATATATATATATATATAGTGTCGATAATAATTGATAACGTGGACATTATCGATAATGGTGATTTGCGTTTTTATTGACGCAGGTGGTCGTTATGTTATTGTCAGCCATGACAATTTATTGCTATGGAAATAGCCATTTCCTTCAAAATTTAATTATTTTGCTGAAAATGCAACTATTTTGTAAGAAAGTAATCTTTTTAGTCCAAAAATTCAACCACTTGTTTTAAAGTTGAACTATTAAAAAAAAATTTATTCTTTGTTTCAAGATTCATGTCTTTGGTTAAAGATTTAACTATTTTGTTGAAAATTTATTTTAATTTTGGTTGAAAATTATTTTTTTTAACCTTAAATTTAATTTTTCCATTTTTGGTTGACAATTACCTTTTTTAGATCAAAATTCATGTATTTTGTTGAAAATTCCTCTTTTTTGGTTGAAAATTAATCTTCTGGATAAAAAATCATGTTTTTGGTTGAAAATTAAACTATTTGGTTCAATTTTGAACTCTTATGTTAAAAATTGTTTTTCTTTTTGGGTTGCGAATTAATTTTTTTTAACTAAAAATTTAAATAAAAAAAAGTTAAAAATCAAACTTTTTTTGTTTGAAAGGTACTTCATTTTGGTTAAAAAGTCTACTATTACATTTTTGGTTGAGAATTCATTATTTTTCATTGAAAATTTTATTATTTGGATGGAAATTATTTTATTCAAAATGCAAGAATTTTGTTACAACATTATTTTTTATATTCAAATATTTTAGTTGTTGAAAATTCGTCTTTTTTGGTTGAATTCGACTGTTTTTGATTTAAAATAAAAATATTTTTTGGTTGAAAAGTAAACTGTTAGGTTTAAAATTATCTTCTTCGTTGAAAATTAATATTTGCGGGTTGAAAATTCAACTGCTTTGTAGAAAATTTGCCTTTTTGGTTTGAAAATTCATATCTTTTAGTGAAAATTTCATCCTTTTTGGTACAAAATGCAAATTTTTGGTTCAAAATTGATCTATTTTGTTTAAGTATTTAACTAACTAGTTGAAAATTTATTTTTTGGTTGAAGATTCATCATTTTAGTCAAAAATTTAACTATTTTATTGAAAATTTGTTGTTCTTTTCTGAAAGTTTAACTATTTCATTTTTGTTTTTAAAGCTGAGTGTTTCTAAACAAAAATTTAAAAATAGACAAATTTGTAAAAAAATACACGAATTTTCAACCAAATAGTTGAATCGTCAACTAAAAAGGATACATTTAAAAAAAAAAATGAATTATTTAAGTTTTTTTATAAAAAAATTGATTTCCAAACAAAAAAAAAATTTTCAACCAAAGAGATAAATCTTCAACCAAAAAAATTAATTTTTAATAAAGTAGTTCGACTTTCAACACAGTTGTTAAATTTTTGAAGAAAAAATATCACTTTTTACCACAATAGTTGCAAGTTCAAGAAAATAATTAAATTTTCAGCCAAATATTAGACGTTTTAACCAAACTATATGAATTCGGTTCTTTTTTTAAAATTCTTGTTTCTATGTGAAATTTTTGAATTTTGATTTATTAAGAAAAAATTCAAGTAAGTTTATGAGATATTTAGAAATTTTTAAAAGATTCAAAATTAGTTCAAAACCTCAAAAGATTAAAAAATTTTTTTTAAAAGATTAAAAAAACGATTTCGAAATAAAATTTTAAAGCTTTTCAAGTATTTTGAAACGTTTTAAGATAATGAAAAAAATTTCTTAAGATGCCTTGTAAATTTTAAAATTATTCTTTATTTGGAAAAATTAATTTGAACAGAATATTCAAAAATATTTCAAAACAAATATAAATTTTTATAAATAAATAAAAATTGAACCATGATTAATTTATCCCCAATTCTTCTAAGATATTCAGAAGTTTTTAAAAGATTGAAAAATAATTGAAAACATGAAAAGATTTCTAAAAATTTTTAACAAAAAGTAGATTTTTGGAGATTTCGAACGCAAACTTGAATAACTTTTAGAATGTTTTTCATTTTTCATCATTTGTAAAAATGATTTTTTATTTTGAAAAATTAATTTAAAGAGAATATTCAGAAGGATTTCAAAAGATTTTCAGAATTGTGAAAAAAGCAATCTGGAAGAATTTAAGGTAATTTTTTTAATTTTTGAGGATTTATTAACAGTTTTAACAAGAATTCGAATAATTTTAAACGATATTTAGAAGTATAAAAAAATTCAGATATAATTTAAGATTTGAAAAGATTCCTAGATTTCTGAAGATTTTGAAATGAAATTTTGAAGCATTTTGAGGATTTTTCAAGGTTTCATGACAATAGAAAAATTTTCTTAAGTTGCCTGGGAAGTTTTAAAATATTTTTTTTATTTTTGTTTATAAATAATTTTTAAAGAATATTCAAAAACATCTTAAAACCAATTTTAACGTACGATTATTTATTATTTATTTAGCAATGGAACAATTATTAATTTTTATCGAGTTAAAATAAAAATACTTTAGCTTCTAATTTAAAGACTGTTGAGTTTGAAAAAAAATTGTAATTATTTAATGTTTCTAAATTAAAAATGCTTAAAATGACATAATTTTGGAAAAACTTTATTAATTAATTTTTCAATGTAGAGCATTGAAAATGATAGCGTGGATTTATTTATTTAAAAAAAAGGTATTTTCCCTTTTTCTGCCCAATTCATATGCAATTGAACGTCAATAATAATCAGTATACCTTCTTGTGAAAACAATAGCGAAATTAACAAAGCCCGAGATAATATCGCGTATGGATTTATCAACTCGTATTCAAAACCAATCAAATGAAACGCTAGGAAATTTCAAATGCAAATAAAGTTTCAGTTTCAATTTATGTACATATTTTGTATATTTGCCGGCGAGATAATAATAGAAAGAAAAATAAATGAAGAAAAATGGACAAAAATAGAAGCTGCGTGGTGATTTTCGACTCGCCGAGAGCTCGAATGTTAAGCGCAGACGAGCGCGGTAAGCGTTCGGATGGGTGACCGTTCGGAATTCTCTCTTAGTCGTGTTTTCACTGCGTTTAATATTTAACATTCGATGCTATTGAATGCCTAGATTTAGACTCGTCTGTCGGTAACCGGTTGTGCTTAAGAGTTTTAGTTTTCTGCAGTTTTCCACTTCTCTGGCCAAATGTTCAGGATTTTTTATTTAATCAGCAAATTACGCATCCGAATGATCCAGTTCTCAACACCAGTTGCTTAAAAATTTATCATTTTTGCTGAAAATCAAACTATTTTTGTTTGAAAGTTAATTCTTTTTCGTTGGAAAGTCCACTATTATATTTTTGGTTGAAAATTGGTTGGTTAAAAATTTTAATATCTGGTTGAAAGCTGAATTACTTTTTTCAAAATGCAACAATTTTCTCATAAAATTATTTTGTGTGGTTAAATATTTTAATTTTTGAAAAGTCGTCTTTTTTGATTGAATTAAATTGCTTTTAATTTTAGATTCAAAAGTTTTTTGGTTCAAATACCAATTATTATATTTTTCGTTAAGAATTCATATTTTTTTGGTAATGATTTCTCATTTTAGTTGAAAATTCTTTTATTTTGTTTTGGTTGAAAATTTACCTTTTTTTGAAAATTTGTGTGTTTTTTTTTTTGAAAATTTAACTATTCCATTTTTGGTTGTAAAATCGTCTTTTTGGTGGTAGATTTATTTTCTTTGGCGGAAAATTCGTCTTTTTGGTTGAAAATTTATCTATGTGGTTCAAAATTCATCTTTTTTTTATTGAAAATTTATCTTTTTCGTTGCAAATTCAACTACTTTGTTGAAAATTCTTTTGTTTTTTGTTTAATTTGCCTGTTTAAAAATTCGTTTTTTGGTACAAAATTCATCTTTAATGATAGAAAAGTCATTTTTCTTGCTTGAAGGTACACATTTTTTTTGAAAATATGACTTTTTTCTTAAAAATTTAACTGTTTTCTGTTGAATTTTAATCTTCTTGGTTAAAAAATAAACTTTTTGGTTGATAATTCATCTCTTTAGTTAAATGTTGAACTCTTCGATTCAAAATTCATTTTATTTTTTTTATTTTAGTTGAAAAGTCATCTCTTTGGGTAAAAATTTTACTATTTTGTTGAAAATTCTTTTTTTTTTTTGGCTGAGAAATCATAAATGTTAAGAAATAGAAGTTTTGTTGAGAATTATTTTTTTTTTGTTTGAAAAATAAATTACTTGGTTCAAAGTGGCACTACTTCTTAAAAAATGCATTTTTTTGTTGTTGAAGTTTCATCACTTTTGTTAAAAATTCATATTTTTCGTTGAGATTACAACTATTCATTTAAAAATTCGTCTTTTTTGTTGAAATCGACCATCTTTTTTAGTTGAAAATGCATCTCACAGTTTGAAAATTTGAATATTTTGTTAACAATTCGTTTTCTTTTTTGTTAAAAATTATTTTTTTTTCTGAAAATTTAACTTTTTCATTTTTCCTTGAGAATTTTTCATTGTTAGTTTAAAATAAAACTATTTGGTGAATTAATCTTTTTTTGTTGAAAATTTAATTCTTTTCTAAAAAATTTAATTAAAATGTTGAAAAAGCAACTGTTTTTGTTTCGAGTTAAATCTTTTTTCTTGAAAATGTGACAATTTAGTTGAAAATTCAGTTATTTTGTTAAAAAATAAACCTATTTGTTGAAAAGTCACATTTTGGGTCAAAAGTGCAAACTTTTTGTTAAAAATTTTTCCCTTTGTTTAAAAGAAAATTAATTATTTTGTTGAAAATTCAACTCTTTGGTTGATAATTAAAATATTTGAAGAATCTTTTTTTTTTTGTAGGAAAAGTAATATTAGCGGGTGGAAAATTTAGCTATTTTGTCGAAAATTAGTCCTTTTGGTTGAAAACTGATCTTTTTTGTTTATAAGTTTAACTGGTTTGTTAAAAATTCATTACTTTGGTTGCAGATTTATTATTTTAGTTAAAATTCATCCCTTTTCGGTTTCTTTTTTTATTATGTTTTTGTAAATTAATTTTTTATTACTGAAGATTTAACTTTTCCATTTTTGGTTCAAAATTTATCTTTTTTAGTTGAAAATTCAACTTTTTTTTTTAAATTCATATATTTTTTTCATATTCCGTTTTCTTGTGAGGATTCATCTTCGTAGGTGAAAATTTAGCTATTTAGTGAAAAATTAAACTGTTCAACCAAAATTTTATTATTTTGTTGAAAATTCAACTCTTTGTGAAAATGCAGATTTTTTTATTGTAAATCCATTTCTTAGTTTGAACATTTGAATATTTTTTTGAAACCTCGTTTCTTTTGTTGAAAATTAGTTTTTACTACTGAAAATTTAACTTTTCCCATTTTTGTTTGAAAATTTATCATTTATATCAACTTTTTGGTTCAGAATTCATTTTTGTAAGTGAATATTCAACTATTTAGTTAAAAATTAAACTGGTTAAAAAATGTTGAGTCAAATATCAAATATTATTTTCATCGCTGAGAATTCATCTTCTTGTTTGAAAAGTCAACAATTTTTTTGTTTTCGAAAATTCGACTATTTGATTGAAAATTCATTTTTTTTTTTTTTTGAAAATTCAACTTTTTTGTTGAAAATTCATCTTTTTTGTTGAAAATTCAACTTTTTTGTTGAAAATTCTTCCGGTTCGATTTCAAATTCATCTTTTATTACGTAAAAGTTATGGAAAATAAACTTTTTTGAAAATTTAATCATTTTGTTGAAAATTTTGTTTCATTTTTGGTTCAAAATACATTTTTTATGTGAAAATTCAACTATTAAATTTTTAGGTTGAAAATTTATTTTTCTCAGTAGAAAATCCAATTATTTAGTTGAAAATTCATCTTTTTTAATTGAAAATTTATTTCTTAGTCGGAAGTTAGAATATTTTGTTGAAAATTAGTTTTTTTTTTTTTAAATTACTTTTTTACTGAAAATTTAATTTTTCAATTTTTGCTTAAAAATTTATCTTTCTTAGATAAAAATTATATTGTTGAAAATTCAACTTTTTGCTTGAAGGTTTAACTGTTTGGTGGACAATTCTTTTTTTCGGTTCAAAT
The DNA here is from genome assembly GCA_932195095.1 of Andricus curvator. Classification (NCBI taxonomy): domain Eukaryota; kingdom Metazoa; phylum Arthropoda; class Insecta; order Hymenoptera; family Cynipidae; genus Andricus; species Andricus curvator. The sequence continues at coordinate 153,089 of CAKNYM010052327.1, read as the reverse complement.
ATCGTCTATTATATTTATGGTTAAGAATTCACCTTGTTGTAGAAAATTCAACTGGTTTTGTTTCTTTTTGTGTGAAAATTCGACTCTTTGATTAAAAATTTATATTTTTTGTTGAAAATTGAACTGTCTGTTATACGCGGCTCGCATAGAGCGAGACACTTTTATTGGTAGATTTAAAACACTCTCGCAGACGACGTTTATTCAATCAGTAGGCAACCATATTAAAATAATAATAACTAGTAATTAGAACTGTGAGTAAGAGAGAGAGAGAGAAATAGGTACTCCGCGAAGTGACATTAGCAGTGACGTCAGCAAGCCGGCAGGGCGAGTAAAGGCGAGATTCGCGAGTAGAGCGCTCGCGAAACTCGACGCGCGCATCTCCCTCCATCGATTTTCTACCCTCTCCACTCGACTCCCACGCAACGCCCACGCAGCCTCCCCGTTAAAAGGGCGCGCACGGGCCCAGAACGGCAGAAGTGTTTGGGAGCTTGTAGCCAGAGCCCTCTCACTTAAACCCCTACAGCTGGAAGCCAGCCATAGGTCTTCACGAGCAAGCCGTTGCCGTGCCCAACCGATCATACAGAACTCTCTCTCTCGGACGCCAAAATCCTCCAGCTGGTAGCCAGCCAGAGGCAAATTGACGACGCATCACCATCACCTTATTGTGAGGAGGCGACTAACACTCTACACTTAAGAATTCCGACTCTGTAAAATCATGGTAAAATAAAGAGCAGGAATAAAAATCAAACGAAACATAATTTTTTCTAGTGACTTCAATTCTTCCCTCCCCCCCCTTCTTTTCTCCGCTAACGGGTTAGCTGGCATACCAGCTTGCCCGTTTCCGCTGAGACAGCTGGTATACCAGCCATTTCAGCCGACACACTGACTAACTTCATCCCTTTCCCACTTACTAACAAATTGAATCTCTGCTAATTAAATTCTTTTCAGGAGAGAATCGAAATCAAAAACACCCGCTTAACTCGCTATCTCTTTCTATCTTAGGAGATAGATACATCACTCCCCCCTTTCCACCTCCCTCGACATTTATCCTCTCACTCCCTCCTCTGGTACTCTCCAGATCACTCTTCCAACCTGCCATCTCTCTCTATCTTATGAGATATACACCTCACACCCTCCTTTCACCTCCCTCGAAATCTATCCACCATAAATCCCTCCTCTACAAAAATGGCAACATTTGCTCTCACTCCCTCCTATGGTTCCCTACCTCTCCTGTCTTTTATTATCCCATGAGATAACTCCTTCTCACCTCCTCTCCATAGATGAAAATCTATTATCCCTGACGAATATCCTTCTTACTACTTCCAACAAATCCCACCCAAAAATAAGGAGCATATCATGTCTTCGGAAAAATTTAAATAATTTGTGAAAAATGCAACTGTTGTAGGTTGAGGTTCAATATTTGTTATTGAAAATGTGACCATTTGGTTGAAAATGTATCTTTCTAGGTAGAAAATTCTACAATTCGGTTGAAAATTCAAAGAGTTTGTTGAAAATTTAATTCATCACTCTAGTTGTAAATGAAAATTTATCTCTTGGTTTGAAAATTCGTTTTTTTTCTAATCCAAATATCAACTAATATATTTTTCGTTTGGAATTCATCTTGGTGAAGATTGAACTATTTTTTTTGTTGAAAATTCATCTTTTTTTTAAATTCAACTGTCTTCTAAAAAATCCAGTTAATTTGTTGAAAATTCTACCATTCGGTTGAAAATTCAATTAGTCTGTTGAAAATTTAATTATTTTCTAGAAAATGAAACCTATTTGATAAAAAATCATCTCTTTTGGTCAGAAGTTCAACTTTTTTCTTGAAAATTCGTCCTTTTGGCTGAAAATGAACCGACAAATATGCAAATCACTGAAAATGCAGATGTTCAATTAAATTTGGTATTTGAGCAAGATTGTTTACTCAATAAATGACCGAGGGAGATGTTGACTTCTAAATGGGAACACCTGATTGTCCGGGAGCCGTCCATAAATTGGGATCTTAATCCGTCGAGATATATATTACCTTGTCATGTTTAAGTAACGCTTAAGTAACCTTTTATCGTGCCGGTATTTTATCGTCGACAAACACATTTTGCGGCCAATAACGGTCGAGGAGAGGAGGCGTAGACCTAGGCTGGCGCTAGGTATTTATTAACGATTCTCCTCGTGGTCTAGAGCTAAAAATAGGGCGATCCACGGCACGAAAATAGGCCCAGAACTATGCAGAACCGACGTTCAGGAATCCCTCGTTTACGAAAACGACCTCACTCGACGACATTATGAGATTATTTCCGGAAACAGATTTTGTGATATGAAAATTTGAATTTTGAAGAGAAAAGTTCATTTTCAGATATCAGCGATGATTTTTCAACCAAGGAAAATGAATTTTCAATCCAAAGGGACGGTTTTTCTATGAAACAGCTCAATTTTTGACCAAAAAAGATGTTTTCAATAAAATAGTTTTTTTTGTATAAAATAGCTGAATTTTTAACTTAGAAAGATGACTTTTATATAAAAAGATAAATTTTTAACAAAATACATGAATTTTAAACCAAATAGTTGAATTTTCAATCCGATCACTTGAATTTCCAACCAAAAAGTTTAATTTTCGTCTTTTGTCAAATTCGTCTTTTGATAGAAAATTAACCTTTTTGCTTGAAAATTCAACTCTTTAGTTGAATGTAAAACTCTTTTCTTAAAAATTAATTTTTTTTGTAGAAGATTCCTCATTTTAGTTAAAAATTCATTTGTTCAGTTGAAAATTGAACTATTTTGTTCAAAATTCGTTTTCTTTAAACTTCAACCAAAAACATTTTCAAAAAATTAACTGAATGTTTTAGAAGACAGTTGAATTAAAAAAAAAAAGATGAATTTTCAAAACAAAAATAGTTGAATCTTCACCAAAATGAATTCTAAACGATAAATATATTAGTTGATATTTGAATCAGAAAAAAACGAATTTTCAACAAAATATTCATATTTTTAAACAAAGAGACAAATTTTCATTTTAGAAATTAATTTTCAACAAAATATTCAAGTTTCCCACCAAAAAGAGATGCATTTCAGCTAAAGTGATGAATTAAATTTTCAACAAACTCAATGAATTTTCAACCGAATTGTAGAATTTTCTACCTAGAAAGATGATTCAAGAAAAAATATTGAACCTTAACCTAAAACAGCTGCATTTTTAACAAATTATTTGAATTTTTTCGAAGATAGTTCAAATTTCAACAAAAAATATAAATTTTTGATTAAATATTCGAATTTGTACACAAAAAGGAACAAAACCAGTTGAATTTTCTACAAAAAGATGAATTCTCAACGATAAATATAATAGACGATAGTTGAACCGAAAAAAATAATTTTCCACCAAACAGTTAAATCTTCAAGCAAAAATTTGAATTTTCAATAATATAATTTTTACCTAAGGAAGATACATTTTTAAGCAAAATTGAAAAATTACATTTTCAGTAACAAAAAGTAATTTTCAACAAAGAAAAAAAAACTGCACATGAGTTGTGTCAGCAATCGACTTGACATGAGCACGATTATCGCATCCGTTGACATTATCGATGATAAGATTTATACTGATAAGTTACTGCGTTCACACAGAATTCTGTTGAAAATTCAACTATTTGGTTGAAAATTCAGCTATGTGGTAAAGCACTCTACTGTTTTGTTAAAAGTTTTATTATTTTTTAAAAATTGAACTATTTTGTTAGTCATCTTCTTTGGTCGAAAATTCAACTATTTTGTAAAATGATTCGTCCTTTTGGATTAAAAATTCATATTTTTTGGTTGAAAATTTAAATTTTTAATTGAAAATTTGTGTAATTTGTTGAAAATTGGTCCTTTAGCAGAAAAATGACCTCCTTGGTTGAAAATTCAATTATTTTGTTGGAAATTCATTCATTTCGTTGCAAATTCCTCTTTTGATAGAAAATTAACCTTTTTGGTTGAAAATTCAACTCTTTAGTTGAATGTAAAACTTTTTTGTTCGAAATTCGTTTTCTTTTTTTGGTTGAGAATTTAAAAATATATATAAATGTAACTATTCCATTTCGGGTTGAAAGTTGATCTTTTCTGGTTATAAATTCATGAATTTTGTAGAAAATTCGTCCTTTTTTGTCATAAATAATTAATTTTGGTTGAAAATTTATCTTTTTTGATTAAAAATTCAACTCCTTGATTAAAAATAATTCTGTTTTGTTTCAGGAAAATTCATCTTTTTAGGTTGAATTCAACTGTTTTTGATAAAAAATGAATGAAATTTCAACTGTTTTGTAGGAAATTCACCTTTTTGCCTCAAAAATTCAACAATTTGGTAGAAAATTAAACTATTTGGTTCAAACTTAACATTCTTCTTGAGAATTTTTTTTTTTTTTTTGAAAATGCAACTATTTTGTTGAAAATTCTTTTGCATTTTGGTTCAAACCTAAGTTTTTAAACTGAAAATGAAACTTTTTCATTTTTGGTCGAAAACTGATCTTTTTGATTTTGAATTTTGACGCCAAAAAGTTGAATTTTTAACAGAAAAGTTAATTTACGCCCAAATAGTTGAAATTTCAACCTAAAAAAATTGAATTTCAAACCAAGAAGATTAGTTATTTATTAAAAACGACGAATCTTTAACTTAAAAAGATCAGTTTTCGACCAAAATTGAAAAAGTTTCATTTCCAGTTTAAAAAATTAGGTTTTAACCAAAATGCAAAAGAATTTTCAACAAAATAGTTGCATTTTCAAACAAAAATATAAATTCTAAACAAAAAAGTTAAGTCTGAACCAAATAGTTTAATTTTCTACCAAATTATTGAATTTTTGAGGCAAAAAGGTGAATTTTCCACAAAACAGTTGAATTTTCAATCCAAAAAGATAAATTTTCAACCAAAAATAATTATTTTTGATAAAAAAGGACGAATTTTCCACAAAATTCATGAACTTCTAACCATAAAAGATCAATTTTCAACCCGCAATGGAATAGTTACATTTATATATTATTTTAAATTCTCAACCAAAAAAAGAAAACGTATTTTGAATAAAATAGTTAAATTTTCAACTAAAGGAATACATTTTTAACTAAAATGATGAATATTCAACAAAAAAATTAATTTTTTAAGAAAAGAGTTTTACATTCAAATAAAGAGTTGAATTTTCGACCAAAAAGGTTAATTTTCTATCAAAAGACGAATTTGCACCGAAATAAATGAATTTCCAACCAAATAATTGAATTTTCAACCAAGAAGGTCATTTTTCTGCCAAAAGACCAATTTTCAACAAATTACACAAATTTTCAACTAAACATTTGAATTTTAAACCAAAAAATATGAATTTTTAATCCAAAAGGACGAATTGCTTTACAAAATAGTTGAATTTTCGACCAAAGAAGACGACTTTAACGAAATAGTTCAATTTTTAAAAAATGATAAAACTTTTAACAAAACAGTTGAGTGTTTTACCACATAGCTGAATTTTCAACCAAATAGTTGAATTTTCAACAGAATTCTGTGCGACCGTAGTAACTTATCAGTATAAATCTTCTCATGGATAATGTGAACGGATGCGATAATCGTGCTCATGCCAAGCCGATTGCTGACAACTCATGTGCAGTAGAACTGGTAACGCTCAGCGATCAGCGACTCATACCAACTTTTCAATATAGGATAATTGAATTTTCGACCAAAGAAGATGTCTTTAACAAAATAGTTGAATTTTAAAAAAATAATAAAACTTTTAACA